>BMAV01007191.1:0-11023 GCA_019973955.1 Trichonephila inaurata madagascariensis
ACGAATTGCATTCCCATAAAAAGCTGTTAACCTATTAATGACAACATCTGTGAGGCGGCCTTTCCCACCAATTGTTTTACCATCGGACAATTTTTTCTTGCCAAGAGATGATTTTAACTTTCTCAAGCGACTATCCATTCGCTTTTGAACGTGGCCAACACACTCTATTTTTTCAATTTTGATATTGTCACCATAAGGCTTTTTCTCCACAAGAGACATATATGTCTTTGTATCTCCATCTCCTATATACTGTTTATATATGAGCCCATGCTTACGTTCAGAACGGAAAAAAATTTCATTCATCCCACTCACTTCCATTTGTCCAGCAGACCCATTATGATTTTTTTTGCAGAAGGGCTGGTGTTTCGCTAAAAAAACACTGTATTTGGGTCCAAACTTTGGACCTTTAAATGAGTCGCACACCTTACAGAAGGATGACATAACCTCGATATCGAGCACCTTTCCACACTCTGCTCCAATTAACGTGCACACACCAACAAGTGATGTATGTCCACGAGTTTTCCATGTGCCATCCCCACTGACAGCAATGCAGTTACGTGTTCCATCGAGAATTTTTTCTTTCAAAGCAGCATCATTCATCGACGCATTTGCCAAAGTCTCACACACATCTGCAATTTTTATATTGATACTGTCATATGCCTTTTGAGATACAGGTTTTGGCAATGACATAATAGTACAAAATGTACTTAACGCCGATAAACCTTGGCCTATACATCTCATGGCTAAGACAGATCTTCTATTTATTTCTGGAATGTTCTTTTTTGCTCCAATGAGCTCACATGAATTCAGTTTTTTTTGCATTTTGCAATTTGAGCACATTAATAAAAAAGATGATGAAAGTCCTACATTAGATTTCTCGTTTATTTTTATTTTGCCATGGCATTCCAAACAACAAACATATTTTTCTAATTGGCCGAGAAAAAGACTGATATCTATCAGCCGATAACCTTTAAAATGCTGTGAAATATTAGGTTCACACGAATCCAAAAGATATTTTTCACTCGGCAACTTCCTATAGGAGGCACTATCGTTTGGTGCTTTCCTTACAAAATTTGTTTTTTTCTTCTTACTTTCACCAGATATTGTTTTCTTCAGGAACTTATTACCTTGAAACCTTCTTTTTTTGGGTCTTTGACCAGACAATCGCTTTTTCTCACAATTTTCCATTTTGCGAAAGATCACACAAAAGTTGAAATCGGCAGAAAAATCTAACAGCTTTGGAAGTAAACAGTACTGCAAAATAGAGAGTTGAGTTGCAGCTATGCTACCTGTTTCAAAAGTAAGAATTAAATTACCTATTTTAAAAGTAAAAATATTAAATGTGGCTCTTCTAAAAGCTAAGTTTGGATACCGTCAAACAGCTGTTAAAAAATGGGCGTGGCAGTTTTGTTTACTCCTAGGATGCTTCAGTTTTTTATTAATAACTCAAGAAGTTTTGATCGTATCATTAAAATTTTGGTTGCAAAACATTTAGAAAAGATAGGGCTATAACATATATTTTTTTCAAAAAATCGAAATTTTAGAAGTTTAAGGGTCCTGAGACCCGTCAACTATCCAGCAGAAATAGTAATCAGAAGTGTTGATACTGATATTGCTGCCATAATGCTTGGTAACAGGCACCCCCTTAAAAATGATTCGGTTGCTTGGATGCTTACGGGCACTGGAAGTAATTTAAGATATGTGGACCTAACCAAAATACACGCAGAGTTGGTTCTGTTAATTTGTCAGAGCTTACCTGAATATCATGCCATCACAAGATGTAATTTTAATCGTGCGTTCTTCAGAAAAGGAAAATTAAAACCTTTCAAAACATTAAAAAAATTCCCATAGTACCAGGAAGCTTTCAAGAACTTCGGTACGAGCGAATTAATTGAAAATACAGATGAACAACAGAACGTCTTTAATATTAATCAGAGATTTATATGCAATGTATACAATGCCGGTAATGTAATTGATGTTGATTCCGCTCGACTTCAAATGTCCATCAACTTGTATACAATCTCTAATGTAAATTAAGCTTTTGACCGAAAGAAGTTGCGAAATTTTGACGCTAGCAATCTACCAACTTGCAAAAGCGAGCTATTGCAGCAGTTTTTGCGAGCAAACTATACATGTACCATTTGGAACAATGCTCATCTGAAAAATCTAGCCACATATTAACCAGACAATAATGGCTGGGTATTGGAAAATGATAAATACCATTTTAAATGGTTTGAAGGGGATCAACTACCAAGTTATGTCAGTGATTCATTCAAAACTCAATCAGGTATGTAATTATTATGTCAAATTATTGTACATAATTTTTTAATCCTTATTAATATTATAAATGCGAAAGTATGTTTGGATGTTTGTTCCTCTTTCACGCAAAAACAACTGAATGGATTTTAATGAAACTTTACGATGGTATAGGTTATACATCAGAATAACACATAGGCTATAATTTATAACGATATTGTGTGACGTCTCTAAAATATAACGATAATTGTCAAGTAAGTAGGGAAAAATTCTGCCATCTGCAAAAAATCCCGCGACAGCATATATCTATCTTTTATGTATAAGCCATTAGTGCCAAAATAATGAGCCATAAATATAATAAAAATTTAGAATTGCACGTTGTAATGCAGGTTTGTTAGTAACAAATTCATCCTTATATCAAAATAAATACTTTTATCGCTTCTGGTATTTAAAGTAGATAAGCTTTGTCTTTCACACTACATCATTTGGACAAATTTGCAACTTTGTTTGTGGTTAGTAGTTAACTATAAAGCTATAGTTTTAATTGAATAGGCAGGTACTGCATTTTTTAAGTATAAAAATAATAACTGCCGTACTGTATGTTTTGAAAGTGTAGAAAAAGTACCTACTAAGAATTATACCGCGAAAGCGTAAGTCTAATCTTTCCCAAAGCTCTGATAAAGCTCGAGATAGGAAAGTAGCTAGACAGTTACCAACTTGACTCTATCGCCAACATTTCAGCTTGTTTATCATTGAATCGCCATTATAATTTAAGAAACGACGCTGCTTGCGAATCTTACAATTTTAACATAAAATAAATACAGCAGAAAGTAATAATGACGTATTATACATCCAGATTGTAATTACTGAAATTATTTTAAGTGTTCATTACACAAAATTTGTAACAATGTGTTACTTTTGCTGAGCAGAGATCAGCTTGGGAAGGTGTTTTCAAAAATCGTCCCGCAAGAAAGTTACAGGGCGTTATAAATAAAAAAAAAAGTCCTTTTTATATCAGAGCTACTAGATCTACAGACTTAAAACTTAACAAATGTAGTTTTTTGTTAAATTGTTACATTTGGATTAGAAGTCTAAAGCGCTACAAAAACACAAAGAATGATTTTTCTTTCCTACATATCCTGTTAGCCCATTATTTTTGTTCCTATTTATCCATTTTTTAATTTAATGAATGAATTAATATTTGAAAAAACTGCATTAGCATCAAGTGTCCTCCACTACAAGTTTAAATAAATGTATTTGAGCTTGAATGGATGTGAATAGAAAGTACTTTATTAACGATTGAAAATTTGAACAATATATCCGTATTAATATTGTAAATGTGAAAGTATATTTGGATGTTTGTTCCTCTTTCACGCAAAAACAATTTAATGGATTTTAATGAAACTTTACGATGATATAATTTATACATCAGAATAACACATAGGCTATAATTTATAACGATATTGTTTGAAGTCTCCAAAATATAACGATAATTGTCAAGTAAGTAGGGGGAAATTTTGCCATTTGCAAGGAATCCCACGACAGGATATATCAATCTTTAATGTGAGAAGCAAAAATTTTCCCATTTTGTTTTGTCTGGCGCCAGGAACTGCAAAGGCCTGAACAAGGGAAGTACACAACAGAAGGAGCTAGTTGTTTGGAGGTTTTCGCACTTGGTCAACTGCCACTCCCTGCTGTCGCTCGAAAACCACGTTTTTTTCCCTACTAGGTGACTCGATTAAAAGGATATTGTTGAAGCTGCACTTTTCACACGCGGTTACTTAAGGCCGTATCACAAGTACACGTTACGAGCAATTTTTCGTCCAATTCGTGCAATTTTTACTCAGTTGCCATAGCAAAGGCTTTCGAACCACTTTTTGCTAGTGAGCTCAAAAAGTTGTTCCAAATAAAAGTTGTTTGAAATTCCAGCCAATGGAGTTCTTCGGCGCCTTATGTCATAAACTAGATGGCGGTTTCGATTTCGTCAAACACATCAGATATTGCGTATAATATTTTAAATAGAATGGTACTCTATTTCTGTTTACGTCTATTAATAAAACTGCGAACGAAATAAAAGAAATAATTTTGGATATTCGTTTGCCGAAGCAGAAAAATCGGCGATGATTTTTTCAATGTGGAGATAGAGCGCGGCTGACGTCAGAGCATGTCGTTTTGTTTACGGCAACCCTTCACCCTCAGGACGAAAAATTGGTCCAAAAAGTTGCACCAAAAATTTACGTGTGATACGGCCTTTAAGTATTAAAAATGGAAAAAGGTTTTTTTTTTTTTTTTTTTTTGCTTATTCAAACTTAATTATTGTAGCTAGTAGTATTTTCAGTTAATTTCGTGTCCACGTATGAAAGGAATTCTTCTAGAGGAGTGGCGATAGAAAACAAGACGACTGGCACAAAATGGCTTCGTGTGAAATCAGCCTTAGTTAAGAGTTTAAACTGCCAGCGTTATAAATGTTTACTTAGAGTAATATGGGGGAATATATTATTTTATCACTTGATATCTGGAAATAAATAGATGCATCATTAGACAAGTTTTATTTCATCTGCTTATTCTTGTTTTAATTTGAATAAACAAATGAAAGCAATGTTTTACTGCTTTATTTAATCCTTTTTCAAATGAGAAGTAACATTTAGTGATAATGTAATTTTAAAAAAAAACACTCAAAGTTTAAATGACAGGGGAAAAAAACAAGAAGCAAACGATAGGCTTTTTTATATTTGCTGTTTTAAGCTTTATGGCATGAAATTAAATTTTGTTTCGGTTTAAAAACCTTTATAACTTATTTTGTTTAATTACTTAATTTTAGTGAAATCTCAACGTTTTAAATTTAATTATTTTTTTTGTAATTTTTGGCATTTCAAAACTTGTAGCTATTTGAAATTCCTCAAGTGTTATTGCATCCATCGATAGAAATTTATCATCCTATACACTATAAAGCGAGAATTGGAGTATGATTAAAAGATGTACAATGACAATGAAAGAATAAATATCTATTTCTTAAAACTGGTTACTGAGTAAGATTTATGAAGACAGTAATGTTCATAAATCTACACTCATGGACAAAAAAATTAGCGCAACAAGAAGGAGTCGTCAAAATGAAACGAAATTTTACATACGTAATGACTACTTTGATATAAGTAAATGATTCGAAAATCAAAGAAAAAGGATAATTTATTTCAAAGAAAAAGACAAAAGAACGAAGGCTTTAACCCTTAACTTTGCACTGTTGCATTTCTGCACAACATCTCATTTATTTTAATTTAACAGACTCAATATTTTTTTAATTACCTACAAATGACTTATCTGAGGAAAAAAAGATTACTGCAATGAAATACATGCTAATTTTGTCACTAGATGGAAGTACATTTTTTCTAGATATCTCAACAATTATAAAAATTTCTGATGTCTCAAGAACTGTGTTTTTGCTATAAAAAGAATTCATCATATTTTATGCTTCCTCTTGTTTATTGACAAAATAAATTACCAGGTAAGAAACAAACATTTTATGATGAATAATAAAATCCTCATATAAAAAAAGTTTTGTAATTTACAGCACTACTGCGCAATGTTGCACTTCTGCAACAAACAAAAAAATGACTGAAATTAAATTTAAAACAGCTTAATTTTTTTATATATATATTTCCCTTTTATTATTACTTGAGAACTAGTTGATATAATTTTTTCATATATATGAGGAGAAAATGTAAACCATGAGAGAGAAATAAAAAATCAACAACCCCTCCAAAGGATGGGGGGAATGAACGAGACGCCGAGCGAACGGGTTGCCAGGAACTAGCGGGACGCATAAGCGACCCAAAACTAGCCGGCACCGAAGCGGCACGAATAGAGGAAAAACCGGGAAGGAATCGATCGCCAAAGGGGACCATGGGGGAGCGGAGAGGGATGACAGTCAACAACTGACCCTGTTTTGAATTTCAGTAGAGCGTTTAATGTTGTTAAGGTGTGAAATTAAAAGTGTAGCTGTTGGGTTATAGTGGTTTGAGATGGATCTGTCATTTTGCTGTGGCGTATGCGTAGTTTAATTTAGAATGAGGATAAGTAAATAGTGTTTGTGCTCTGATAATTGGATTTTCGTGATTTTCGATTGATCTGAAAACATTCCTAGCTAGCTTAGTGATGAAACTAGATATCGGCTCCATATGTAGATAGTTGTGGATCACCTCGTTTCTAACGTACCAAGGTGCGTTAGTCATGAGGCGTAGTATTTTATTTTGTATAACTTGAATTTTTTTCATGTGGGTGGCAGCTGCAGCGCCCCACACAGGTGAGGCGTAGGTGATAACTGGGCGCAAGGCTTGTATAAAATAACTTTGTTTTCAAGGGATAGAGGAGACTTTCTCCCGATAAGGGAGATAGCTAAATGAATTCTACCCCAGAATTTTTCTGAGAGATAGTCGATATGATTTTTGTAAGTTAGGCGGCTATCAATGTGTAGACCCAGGTATCGAACTACCGAGACCCACTGTATGTTGTCATCAAAGAGAGTGAGTTGGAAAGGGGGTCGATGACTCCCCATTTCCTGAATATAATTGCTTGCGACTTATCGACATTAATAGCAATTCTCCATTGTGTGAGCCAATCTTGTAACTTATCAAGGAAGTGTTGCATATTTTTAAGAGTGTAATTGAGCTGGGTTCCTTGCGAAAGCATGGCGGAATCAACCGCGAACAGGCAAGTACTGACGGTGGGGTGTTCTGGAAAGTCGTGAGTGTAAATGTTGTATAAACATGGGGACAAGGAACTACCCTGGGGGGTTCCACTTTGAACTTGTCCATTATTTGAGTATGTGTTATTTACACGAACCCTGAAGGTCCTGTTGTGCAAATAACTGTGTATAATTTTAATTAGATATCCAGGGAATTTGAGTTTTATTAATTTGTAAGTGAGGCCATCATGCCACATCTTATCAAATGCTCTCTTAACATCTAAGAAAACACCAACAGTGTAGAATTTGTTTGCGAAACCTTCGTTACTTATATTTGTAACTCGTATAAGTTGGTGTAGCGTTGAATGGCCCACCCGGAACCCACATTATTCCTGGGGAATGCAATCTATGGCTTTGCAGTGCGACTGAATTCTCCTTAAGATAATTCTTTCGAAAACCTTAGCAGTGGTACTTAATAAGGAGATAGGCCTGTAATTTTGAATAAATTTATGATCCTGATTTTGCTTGGGCAGCATAACCACGTTTGCTTGCTTCCACAGTGTAGGAAAGTGATTTTTAATGAGGCATTGATTGTAAATTTTGGTTAAGTGTGTAATAGCATTTAAAGTAAGATACTTAAGTGCGATATTAGGTATTTGGTTGGGGCCCGCAGCTTTTCTATTCTGCAGTTTTTTAATAATGCCTCGGACTTCAGTAGGGGAAGTGAGGGGAGGTGTGATTGTTGTGAAGTTGTCGAAGTAGTTATTAACTACATTTTCGACTTCTTCGATCTTGTCGTCACTGTAGGGTTCAACATTTTCCTGAAAAGTGACTTCAAGCGTGTCTTTAAAAGCCTCCGCTTTTTCGAAATCTGAATAGGCCATCCCTCCCGGAACATGGAGAGGGGGAATGACCGTCGCTCTTTTAGTGATTTTCCTATGTAAATTATAGAGAGAATTATCTTGAGGATTTAATGTTAAGAGAAGATCCTTCCAGGTCCTGTTTTTATGTTCTTCGATTTCTTTCCTGATCTGTCCGATGAGAGCATTAACTTCGCGTTTGTAAGGTGGGTACCTGGTTAATTGGTTATTCACCTTCCCAAAACTACTTATACCCCCTTAGCCGAACTCTTGTATCGGCCAATCAGATCAATCCCTTTTACTTTTCTGACTTCGATTCACGTTTTCTGACAACTTTTCCCGCGCTCAAGATCTACAGTTTTTGCTGCATCCGGATTGGGTAGGCTAACTCCGCCCACTTTTTCAGTTCATTTTCACTGTTTTTTCTATGTTTTTAATGCTCTTTTTTATATTAATTTATGTTCTCACATTCAAGGAACTTAGATATTTATATTCTATGATAATTATTTTTTATTATTCTAAAATTTTTATTACAATGGGCAAATGGTAAAACTCTCTAAAGGCATATCAAAATTACCTGATAGGAGGTTAGAGACCGACAGGTCTAGGTACTCCAGCCAGTTTCCCCAACGATCTATCTTACTATCAGTAAGGATGATCCGTTATTATGAGTAAGGACATCTGATCCGATATTATGAATAAGAATCATCCGGTATTACGAAAGTACACTACACACATATAGGAGGCAACCAAAAATTTTTTGAAAATCCTTAAATTAAAATTTTTTGCGTGAATCGTACCGTGTCCCCTTAACCGAGAAAAAGTTTGAAAAATAAAATCGGTGTAAAATTATTGTGAAATTTGGTGCGCACCTTATATTTTGTTTTGAGTTTTACTTCAAGGTTTATTATTGCTTTGTCTAAAAAATAAAAAAATAAAGAATTACCGCATAAATCGTAGGTGTAAGCTGAATTTTGATATATTAACCTCTGGGCGAAATGATGAAATTTAGATCCTGTGACAAAATACCGAACAGTTTTGCTGCGTGTTTTCTTCCGTGTGAAAGTAAATGACCTTGTTTTCTGCAAGTGTTTTTCTCGTTATAATTTCACATATTTCTTTTTAAGAACTTGAGCTATTTCTGTTTAATTTGAAACTTAAAGACCCAAAATTGAAGCACATTTTTTCAGTCAGAAATATTGCCCAATACTTTATTATCAGGTAAAAAACAACTGTAATATGTACTATTTATTTTTAATTTAATCTATTTTTATTATAGAAGTGTAAAATGTGTTCCATGTATTATCTCCTGTGTTGTTATATCACAATTTTAGATGAAAAATATGTATTTATGGAATGCTTTCAAATGTTAATCGCGTAATTCTAATATTCTGTTGCATGTGTTATAAACACGTCCACTTCTATAATATTTGAACGTTTTTCACTTGGAAAATATGGGCCGAGTGTGGGTGCTTCTCGGTGACATGAATCAAAAACAATTGTTTGAAATAAAGTATGAGGTACACGCACCAAAGTAGGCTATTTTATGGTATCATGTTTTATTATGTCATCTTTTCTTATTGGTAACCCGTATGATACTATTTCCAGTAATCCTTAAATAATGATTGGCTACTTTCCACTAACCACTAACGTCGCGTACTTAAAATTTAATACGTAAATATAATCCTTTATTTGCATAAATTGTGTCATGTTCTTCGGGAGAAAGTTTTCAACAGAACAACATTTAAAAGAAAGCAATTTACCCCAAGAAGATTAGTGAAGGATCGCGGATAGACCCGTTACAATACAATGAGAAATTAAATGTTTTTAAAATGTTTCCATTTATTTTGTTTGGAAGTATTTTCTCATAAACTTCTTCAGTAACTGACATATTTTTTAAGTGCGACTTTTCTTATGCGGTCCCTTTCTACCTCAAAAAAAAAAAGTTTTTCGTCGTATGTCGATGAAATTGTTAGTTATACGTAAATATTTATGAAATTTTAAAATATTTTTTTTTTTTTTGTGCGATTCCTTTTATCTACCACACAAAAACAGGTTTAACTGTACATTTTATTTTATGAATTTAAGGTCAGCGAATCTTTTCACTATTTTAATTTTTCGACTCTTAGGCCAAAGGCGTCAAACCTTTTACCACCAGGGGTCTCCAGATACCTTAATCCGCCTCTGCCATTACAGATACAAATAGAAAAAAGGTCTTGCAGTTTGTACCTGTACGACATCGAAGCAAAATGGATAAATTTGATGGCTTGATTGATAGAATTTGTCTCTGAATTTTCAATGCGTTGTTCTTAACCAATTCAATTTCTTAATGCAATGGACCCTGATCGGGCCATATGTGGCCCGCGGGCCACAGGTTGAGTATCACTGCTGTAGAGAGCGAACAGTAGTGCCAGACTGCGCTGTCGTCTTACTGTTGACCTTGATTGATTATTTGATTTAAACCGCCACCTTACTTTATGTGCGTTAGATGACTGGTTTCTTGTCCTTTATGACTCTTTCGTTTTGCCAGTTGCGGCTTGCAGGAGAATGAATCACCACAATATCATGTGTGTGACAACAATATCTCCTCCAAAATGAATAAGGTAGGGATCTGAAATAGAGTAACCTGAAGAGATTTTCGTGAAGGTATTTCACGTCAAATGAAGAGCAGGGGAGCGTTTCACTGTCTCTGTATGAGGTCGCTGGTTGCTTGAAAAGAATTCTGAAACATTTGCATTCAATCATCAAGAAACCGCCTTCTATGGAAGAGGAGCGTTACGTTTTTGATATCTATCAATGTTATTTTCTCTCCTCTAATGTCACGAACTCATAACCGATGTGTCACGGGTTCGAGTCCTGGTTCAACTGAAGACCCGCGGTATAGAAAGGGCCGAGGCACGTTAAATCTGTCGTGGCCAAGGCCAACGACAGACGTACTTCTAGCCCCTTGCCACGATGAATTTCGTCGGTCTCGATCTGACTACGTCAGACAGGTGGCATTAGAAACAACAACAACGAGTCTCAATGTCCCTCCCGTCGGTGTGATGTAGAAGTTAGGGGAAGGGGAGGGCGCTAGCTCTGGTTTCGTCCTCGTCACTTGACCGAGGCTCAAAATGACCAGGTTCGTCGTCAATAGTCCTTAGTGTTGTTTTTTTGTGTGACGTCAATATTACTCCGTAAAATAATTTGTAACAGCAAAAAAAAAAAAAAAAAAAAAAAAAAAAAA
>BMAV01007191.1:11123-141326 GCA_019973955.1 Trichonephila inaurata madagascariensis
TTTCATTCTTCGTGCAGATCGAGAGCCTCTCGGTTTGCTGTTCTGGAATTTTTCAACATCTCGGCCATCGTCGTCGGCAACTTGGTGGGCGGACAAGTGTATCAGCTGTATGGCTATTTACCCGTCATGAGCATTTCTCCCACAAGTTTCGGCCTGGGGTGTCTTTACGTCATTTTCTGTTTGAAAGATACGAAACCGCCCATACCGAGTGAGAAACGGTTGGAAATGTTGCGGGACCTCGTCAGTGTTGATAACATCAAACAGAGCTACATTACCTGCTCCAAGAAAAGACCTGGCAACATTCGCTTGCAGATTTGGTTGTTGGTTTGGATCGGTTGCTGCCAAAGATTTACGGACATGGGTAAGTGTTGAAAAGTGAGTGTCTAAAATGAATGTGACATCTGCAGAACTTTTGAAGTTAACTTCTTATGGCCCGTTAGGGAAAAACTTTCGTTACGCGATGAACGTCAATTAAAGATGTATGAAGTTCCGACTTTCATCACGTTTTTAAAAAAGCTGTCGCGAGTTTAACAAACATTCATATCATAACCACGAGATGAAATTTAATATATATATATATTTAAACTAAAATAAAAATTCAAAACTCTAAGAAGTTTATAATAATAAATGAAACAACTCAACTTGTATTGAAGCGATTTTGTAAATGAAAGATTTATGGTTTTATGTAAATGGCATTACTGACATTTAATGTAAATGCATTACTAACTACTAACTGCTTACTATTACAAATTTATTACTATTGCATAAAAATGAGAAAATTTTTTACCCAACGAAGATTTCTATCAATTAGTGAGAATGTCAAACGAAACACACATACACAAAGGACTTTTACTTCATATTATTTCACATCTTTTATCATCATATCGAACTCCATTTCAAATATTTTTTTATCGGCCCCGTCGGATGCGGTAAAACGTTTGTCATTAAACTTTTGATGGAAATTTATAATTGCTATACGAACAATGATGAATACTGTCATGCATATATAACTTGTGCTTCAACTGGTAAAGCAGCAGTAGCTACTGTTTCAGGAACGACTGTTCATACAGCTTTAAAATTTTCTTTATGAAGATTACTTCCGTTACATTCTGAAATTGCTCAACAACTTTTGAGGGTGCTCTGAATGTAAAAATATTATAATCAGTTTTGTTTCCATTACATATAAATTTTTCTTATTAACGAACAATAAATCCAATTGAACAAAATAATTTCAAAATGTACTCCGTCGCTAAAGATTAGAGCCACTAAAAATCCGCTCTGATGGATCTTAAATCTCTCGTGACTCAAACGTCCTCCCGTTAGTGAGGAAAGGGGATTCCAGCTTAGATCGTTCTCGTCATTGACTAAAGTTCAAAATTACGAGGTCCGTATGCAATAACCTTCGTATTGTGACGTTAATAAACAGTCACTCACTACCATGGACTTTCATCGGTACTTGCGTACTATCGTAACAATGTCAACGTTCAAGATAACTCGCCAAGTTGGCAACCGTGATTTCGCATATGTTCTTCGCGCTGAATTGGCAACCGCGTACTTCATTTTATATATGGTCGCCAATACGGTTGCGATAATACGTAAGTACCCTTTCATCTTACAAAATCCAACGCTAACAATAGACTAAATTCATGTGACGTCATAATCACATGATAATTCAGTCACGTGTTTTCAGCCAATCAGTTCATAAATTAATTCGACGTCATAATTATATCACAAATGTAATCATGCATTTCCAGCCAATTAGTTCATGTGCTTCAATGTTGCAAACTTTTGCTTTTTGAAAAAACTTTCTTTTAAAAAGTACATCTTTGTCAACGATATAATAATGCACATAGTTAAACAAAATGCACTTAGTTTAAAAGTATTCGTATAATGTAAAGTTTTTATTTTTAATTTTGAAAACTGAAGAATTTGAAGAATCAAATTTTAAATGTTATCTAAACTTTGAAAAGCAGCATGTCAATTTTTATTCAATGGGAAACACGTGATCACGAATTGGGAACAGTGAGTTAAAATATAATGAAGATAAAAACTTTATGCATAGAGTCACAGAACTTTTAAAATTGCACAGAGGATACCTAACGGAAGTAATCATAACTCTTCAGTGGCACACACAAGGGGGTCCGGACACCCCCATAGATCTTGAATTTTTTTTTTCGATTGGTTATAATCCTAGGTATATATTACGTAATATTTAATTATGTATTTGTTAAATTTATTAATTAATGCTAATTATTTATTCAATAATTAATTTTGTATTGTTTTTGTTCCCGAAAATCGACAAAATCAAAAGAATATGTTGGGCGGCGCATTGGAGCATGATACCAAAATGGTGGACTTTCGATCCTGGACTCCCCCCTTGAAACATTTTTGTGTGCGCTACTGTAACTCTTATCTGAATCCGTGAGGGTTGAATGTAAATGATTCAAATGAATCTTTCGGCAATCTTACCCAGGGACTTGAAGGGAAATTTTAAGCCCTAAATTGAAATCAAACTTCTCCTAGGGGTTGTTTTGTCCAAGTAGTGCAGAAATAGCAATAGAGAAATTAAATAGCGCTGTCCAAACCGACCTTTGCTATGTCGAAGACCATTGGCGAATAAAGCAGTTGATCGTCTGTGGATCTATGTTGTGGAGTCAAACTAATATAGAAAGACGATTAAAAATAGATTAGGAGAAAGTTGAATGTCAGGGCAATGAGGACAACTTCTTTGGACATCAGGGGATATTTTCCTCCTTTTAAAATGTCTCGTTTGCTGTCTGGATAGGATGGTTGAGAAATTACGTGGTTACAATTAAGTTCTGGAATGAAGGGCTTCTTAACTAGATGGGAGGTGAGTTTACGTCTGACTATTTCATCAGCATCGGTAAGGCTATTGGAAAGTTGAAGGGAATTTCGGGCCTCCTTGGCAAGGTTATCAGTGGGCTCATTGCCGAAGATATCTACGTGGGCCGGTATCCATTGCAAAGTGTAAGTTCTTTGGGTTGCAATCACTCTGTTTATAAGGACTACTATCCAACTGTTTATAAGGACAACTTTAACAGGAATAATTATAGTACAGTTAAACTGGTTGAACCCTAAACATATTTCTTACAAACCACGAGTTTGGCAGATGATTATTCGATCTTACTATTTTCCAATATATTGCGAAATTATTGTTTTCACATTTTAGGATTCATAGAAAAACTGATAAGAATATATTCGCTCTTAAAAGGTATTAAAATTATTAAACGGTGAAAAAAATCAGAAATTACTTTAATACTTTTTATCATGATGTAAAATATTGTATAGATTTTGAAACTCAAAAACATCTATTTCTCTCCAGGGACGTTAGCGATAGGTTTTCCTTTTGCTCGAAAAATGTATAGATGGACAGTGACCGAATTTTCCAATGCCAGCATCGCCTTCTATGTCGTGAACGCTGCTGTCACCATTGTAGCCATGCCTTTGCTCAGCAACAACTTGAAACTACACGAAGCTGCTCTGGGGCTCATCGGTATGTTGTCTCTCATATCCAAAATGATCGTGACCGCCCTGGCCTATAAAGAATTCATGTTCTACTTTGGTGAGTTTTTTCATGTCTACTTTGTGTGACTATCACATTCATGATAAATATAATTATTTGAGAAAATCTTTGAATAACGTCGAAGAATTTGAATTCCTAAATCCTAGAGCTATATATATATATATATATATATATTAAGCTTAACTTTTCAACTTGGTGGGTATTTTTTCCCTATTATGTCGAAAGTTTCTGCTGTACGGGGAAGGTTGGATCCATAAAGCATTGCTAACCCTAATTCACTGGCCTAATACAGCGACAACTTTATAAATCATAATAGGTCTCCAGTTTAGTCCAAAGACTTTTTTGTATCTACATTTGCTGTGTCTGGTGAATTCCAATTTCTTCCTGCTTTAGCACTGTAGGTTCTAGTACTTCTTCACTTTTATTATATATATATATACCAAGATCCCCCCTACCCTCCTCTACAAAAGTTTACAACATTTTACAACTTGCAACATTTGACACTTTTCATTTCCAAATAATCTGATTTTTTCAGTTATTAGATCACATTGATTCTAAAATGTATTCTTTGCAGCTTGGATGGGTGGAACCTTAGCCAATGGTGTTGCCATAGCAGTCAGATCGAGATTATCAAAACTGGTTCAGAGAGAAGAGCTTGGTATGGAGAATACTTATGTACTGATCTTTTTATGGCAAAATAATGAACTTCGATAGTTTTATGTAACATTCTTTTTAATATTCTGGAATATTCAATGATTTTTTGAACATTGCATGCTTCTAATACAACTTAGGATTTTATAATCGCATATATACTATATTATACTTGATATAAAAAAAACGGAAAAATTTATGATACTGATAATTCGTACATTAGTGAAAAAATCATTACAAGAGTAAAATTTATTGAAAAAAAATTACTTTTTTTTTAAAGTAATAAATATGTAATTAGAGAATAATTTGACTTTATTCTCTAATTAATAAATTACTCAGTTGGTTATAAAAATGTACTTTTTTTCAAATTTTTTCTTGCATTTATAAATCTAGCCTTTTAGAGTCCCTTACTTAAGATGTTGATTCATGACGTTCAAAATAATTTTACTTTCAGGTCGCACCTTTTCTTTGTTCGGCACGTGCGAATCTTTCACCCCCCTCTTGGGGTCGACAATTTTCTTGCAAATTTACAATTCATCCAATCGATTCTTTCCGGGACTGGCTTTTGCAGCTGCGGGAGTCTTTCTCGTTCCTTGCGTCATTATATTCGTGTAAGTAGTAACATAGCATCTCCTAATACCAATTGATTTATTCATGTGACGTCATAGTCACATGATAGTGAAAGCCACGTGATTCTAGCCAATCAATTCAAAAACTCATGCGATGTCATAGTCACACGATAAAAACTATCTAGTGTTTCCAGCTTATCAGTTCACACGCTTCGGTGTTGTCAAGTTTTGCTCTTTGCAGAAACTTTCTCTTAAAAAGTACATATGTATATAAAATGCATTTTATTTAAAAGTATAAACATAAAATATGATTTTTTTAGTTTAAAAAAAATCTTTTTTAAGAAATTCTTTTTCCTAACGTTTAAACATCTTTACCCAATTATGAAATTTGAAATTTTATCTGAGTTTTACAAATAGTACAACAAGTACAATTAATTTAATGTTTGTTTTAAATTCAATGGAGAACACATGTTTGTCTTTATCATGTGATATGAATTGAGCCCATTGATTTATTAATAGACTAGCAATGAAGTAGTGTTAGCGCTTAACTCTTATGAGCTATCTCGGCAATATTTCAAGTACTGCACACGCTCGGTATGATTATTTACCAAACAGAAAGATTAGGATTAAATACAATTTTAAAAAATATTAAATTTAAACTTTACTTTCCGAATTTTTTTTTTAATTTGTAGGAAAGTCAGTTATTTAAACACTATTTTGTGCCATGCACGTTTGAAGGAAAAAGGTGACATTTGCAATAGTCATTGAATTCAATTTTGATCAATTAATCGGTAATTAAATATTATTTAATGTAAAAACAATACTTTTACAAAGTTATAACGAAAATAAGAATCATACTTTTGGGAGGAAAAGTGGTTACTTATAATTTATTCTTTTTTCTTGTACTCACTATTCTGCAGATCTCGTAAGGAAAATGAATGAAAATAAATACGATAAAGACAAAAAAGGAAAAAAAAAATTATAAGAAATCACAGTTAAAATAAAATTCAAAATCTTAATATAATTAATGAAAGAATCCTGCAAACTTTTAGTAGAAAAATGATACACTACGATTCGTTAAAACAAGAAAAAGAGAAAAAAATTATATAATTTTTATTAAAGCATAATTATCTCAGTTAAATCATCGAATAAATTACATACTAGTTCATAATTTCTAATTATCTTTCACAGTGGCGCACACAGACATCTCTTGTGGGGGGAACACCCAACCCAAGGCCACTGATCTGTTACTTGTCACGTGATGTTCAAAAACGAGAAATGTATAAATCTCATTTGTGTGTGGGAAGTAATCCACACACACACACACACACAATGGCTTATTTCTTGGAATATCTCCAAAACTAATAATCGATTCGAATGAAACTTGAAATACATCCCCCGACAAACACTAGGGTGTTCTTTCCCTAAATCGGGGTGAAACCTAGCTAAAAATCCTACTGTCACCTGTATGGTGCTGAAGGCTACGGTGTGCATTTAGAAGTCCAACCTATCTCAGGCTCTGGCAACTTCCCTTAGGGAAGGACAACTTTGTTTTGTAAAAACTGTTAAACGTAAAAAATTGGCTTTAGATGTCAATTAACTATTTCGATTAAGTTTTAGTTTTTAATCCTTCTACGTCTAGTGACGTCGTGAGGATCTTATGCAAAAGTAGGCCCTACCTGCGTCCATTTCAAGTGGACAACACATAGCATGCGTTGTCAAATACTTATTAAAACTGGGCACAAGCCGTCTGTCGCCTTTCTACTGAACAAGTAATGTATGGGGGTAGACAGGTTGAAACATGGGCCTGACATAATATTGAAGTCTTGTCACTGTTGCCAGTTGGCATATAGTTCAATATTCTCAGAAATGTCCGAAATAACATTTGACAGCTAAAACTATTCCGATCATGATCTTCTCGAAAACGAGATAACTCGGATTGACTCGGATGGTCCATGCCTGTGTCTAACAATATCTAAAAGATTCTTGGCTCTAAGAAAGTCCAGCCCAAGAATCAAACCGAAGTAAAAATCTTGTTTAGAATGACCTCCTAAAAAGAGGAATAACTAAAAATATTATCTGTATTTGGCCCAATGATAAAGGTATTTAGAAGGATAAAGAAATTCTTGCCTTCACGGAACAAGAGGTACTGGCTAGTAGAGAAAGTTCGAATGCGCGCCAATGTTTGGGCAGGAGAGCTCCACTAACGAAAACAAAAGGATTTTATTATACTCTTTAATTAGGTGACGGGATTTAGAGATTCTATATTTGGGCGCGGCTGTATGTAGACTTGTCTGTGTGTGTTTGTTCTAATAAACACATTAAATGTTTTAATTTAGGCGTCATGTCTTAAATTTTTTGAGTCTTCATTAGAATCGACTCTTTAGACCAGCGATACTCAGCCTGCGGCTCACCGAGCCTTTTTAAGTGGCCCGGTCATGATCCACTGCCCTGAGAAATTCACTTATTTAAGAATAATGTATTAAAAATTTGGTGGGGGGGGGATATTCTTTCACAAGAAATCAAATGCATCAATTTTGCATTTTTGTTGTCGATGTCGTACGACTGCGAATTGGTATTCTTTTTCTATTTGTAACGGTGACGGTTAGTGATAACAGACAACAGTAGAGTAGGGACATTTTAATGGATTAAACAAATTTTTAACAATCTTTCATACCTTGCAAGCGAAAAATATTCGAACGATTTCGAGGTTGACTGTTTTGTAGTAAAAAACAAACATGGATCAGTACTTGTCTGATTTGTCACGAAAGTGCTGTATTTAAAAAGACCAGTAAATAGGAATCATTCAATGACACTTTTCCTCCAAGATCTCTTTCAAGAGATGTAAATAGGCTTTATTGAATATTCTTTGTAACAGCAACAGTTTTGTCACTGGTAATGTCACAGCAGTAACAAAGCATCCTATGAAGTTTTGCTGTATTATTGGTAATCATATGAAATCGTTTATACTGATGCAAAAATTGTGAAGGAGCTTTTCTTAAATTCTTTTAATTTAGTGTTAGTGACAAAAATAAAAATAAAAAAAGGAGTTATAATATTTTGATCATTGTTCCACATTTTAAATTTCCAATGTTACCTTGGCCTTAAAGCATGGCGCCGGCCGCCCGTTTAATTGCCAACATATGTATGCGGCTCAGGTCGAGTACCCCTGCTTTAGACGAACATTTAATAATCAACAGATCCCATAACACATATTTTTTCGTCTCTTCTGATACTCATCGAGAGAAGAAATCACTCCTTCGTGAATGAGAAGGGATCCACCAATCGTAAGACTGCGAAACCAGTTTTTGAGGAATAGAAATTCTGGCTCACGTCAGCGAAACAATAATTTGAGGGTTTACTTGCCCGCGATAGTGGCTCTCATTATAAACCGGATCGTGACTTTCATTTTAAAAGAAAATTTAATCAAATGGAAACCAGAATTTACTACATTTGCACACAGTGACGGTATAAATTTGTTAAAACAAGGATCATCATTTCTAACCAGAATTAAGCTAAAGGAGTATATTGGACATCAGGATTTCCCCGGTTTCTCAATTGGCCACAAACGATCTGCCAGGAAAATGACATTTTAACCTTCGTTCAACATTTCAATGTCCTTAATTCTGAACGCCCAAATTATTTTGAAATCGAAATTTTTGAAAAATATTTTAAAATTAAATTTCATATATCATAAATAGAGTAATTATGAAGTTGTATCCATTTTCCGTATTTAGCAGCTGAGATAATAGGTGATCTATAAATAGATCGCTGGGCGCTTATGGTAGTAAAAGACCAAGTAACTTTCCTGTGGTTTTATATTTAATGAATTAAAAATTAAGGGGGGGGATGAAACTTTTGTGAATTTAAAAGCAAATAATGAGATTTAAAAGAGAAAACACATTATTTTACTGATCTAAACTTACTTAATTATAATTTTATGCAGCCAATTTGTAAAAGTTAAATGTGATATAATGGAAAACATTTCAGACGAAAGGTTACATTACATTTTGTACAAAACGTGTGAGGTCTACCCCTACATTTTTTGAAACTGGCATCTTTGGTTTTGTCTTTTTCCTATAAGATGGTCTTTTCTATCTAAACGCACAGAGTCTATTACGTTTGATCTTGATGACATCACACACCAGAGGTTTTTCAATGCCTTTCTTAGAATTTGTTCCCCGTTTGAGTTATGCAACGGTGATATATCTTCAGATGTCTTTTATATTTTTCTTTTCACAATTTGTTCAATTGAACAGAATATACGTATTTACGATAGCCTAGTCGATAACTCTAGTAAAGAGTGACCAGTACCATTTTTTGCCACGGATCTGAATTGTGTGTTTTTCTAAGAGCTAGTCATGCTAGTCGACTCTACCCATATTTTTGTTATACTGGTGAATAGTATTAGGTTGCAAAATTTGGGATTTTTCTTTCAAACCTTTTTGATGGCTTGAAACTTGGATTAAAGGCTGTATGTAATCAAAGTTTGACGCTGTTGTTTCACACTTGTTGTCTTTCCATTTAACTATAGTTATTTCTTTATTTTCGTCGAAACAG
Source organism: Trichonephila inaurata madagascariensis (assembly GCA_019973955.1). Lineage (NCBI taxonomy): Eukaryota > Metazoa > Arthropoda > Arachnida > Araneae > Nephilidae > Trichonephila > Trichonephila inaurata. The sequence continues at coordinate 20,448 of BMAV01007191.1, forward strand.
TAGTCATAAGAACCACAGCATTACTGGCACTAGATGGCAGCTGCTCCGTACTATTAGGGTCATCATCGGTTATGCCTATTGATTCATATTGTTCTTTTCTATTTCTTCCATGGGTACACAAATTTCTACATTACCTGACAGATCTTTTACCGATGGAGTAGTCATTTCATCATTATTAAAATATTCTTCGTCAGTTAACTCATCCACATTAGGCGGTAAATCAATTATATCAGACTCTATTTCCTTAGAAAATATATATTCTAACGCTTCTTCGGCGGTGTGAAACACTTTACGCCGAGACATTCTGGGAGAAATGAAACAGGGAAAAAAATTATATTAGTTACCACTAACGCCCAGCGATCTATTTATAGATCAGCATGTTTAAACTTACATTTTAATAATAAAAACAGTTATTTTTCTAATATTAATAAGCCAGAATAATTAAAGAGGTATTGAAAATATAAAAGACATGAAAAAGTATAACTTTTAATTTTTTTTTCTGTTGGATACAAAATCGAAAGTTGCACTTTGAAGCTTCAAAATGGCAAACATCAGACGCTAGCTGCTGGGAAGCTATGCTTCAAATCTCGTTTGGGGGTGTGGCCACATGTGTAAGAAAACCAGCCAATGACAATACGAAGTGATTAAAATATATCGTTTCACTGGGAGTTCTGAGTGGTAGGTGATCTATAAATAGATCACTGGGCGCTAACGGGTTAAAACTAAGGTTGAGAATGCTTTGACTATAGTAATTACCACAGTAGGCAATTAAATCACATGGTCAAATTACAAGTGGAACAGATCGGAATAGGCAGTAAAAACTTGACAAGATTGATGCCAAATGTTGAAAATTTGTTATTGAAGAGCACCAGATTCATCCCTCCTATTATAAACATTTGTTTGTTGATCGGTTATTTTATCTATTCATTACACATTTCAATTTAATTAACACTTGTTTCTTTAAACACTATACTTCACTAGTTAGAAATTTTAATCTTTTAAAGTAAGTAGCTCTATACCAAGTGTAAAAAAAAACCTATTTAAGTTGAAAAATTTGCAAATATTCAATATTTAGGTAAGAAGGTCCACCGAAAACCGAAATACATGCCAAAGGGTCTGTGGCGTAACGTACACCCCCCCCCCCCATCGCAGGGGGAGGGGGGCAGGATTCTAGCAGATCCAAAGCCTGACATCCGCCCTTTGTAAAATCCAACTTGGGGACCCAAAACCTGACTTTGCAAGAGGGGGGGGGGGCGCAAATTTTCTCCGGTATGCCACTGCAAGGGGTCTATGGGAAACTCTGCTTTAAAGACGTTTGGAGGAGCAGAGTGATGTCAAGGCTCAAAGTCACGGTGTGGAAATTTGCAAATAGACATGCCATGTTACTCATTCAAGTTTAAAGTGAGTAAGTCAAGTGAGAGTAATCCATTGATCAACCATTTATCTACCGCATTTTGATTTACTGCAATATTTTTTTTGAATCATTACATTAAAAATTAAGGGCTATACATAAACTTTGGGAAATTTAATCCGTTATAGCTAATTAATTAATTAAAGATATTCAACTGTAAAATTAATTATATACACTGTTCACTTAAAATAAATAGTCAAATCGTTTTCTAAGGTCTTTATTAACATACAAAAAAAAATAAGGCACTTAAATTTTGATATTAACTATTATTTCGGAACAAAAATGATAATCTTCGCAATGCGCTGAAAACGCAATTTCTGCTATAAAACTATGCACCTCCCCACTAAAAAACTCATCATAGAACCCATCTTGCCATATATTTTGGAAGAGAGGATTTCAAAGCATATTCCTGCTAAGTATCATAAGAATATTCATAAAAAGGGTTATTATATGTAATTTTAAAGTGAGTGGTACTTATAAGTACCGTCGGTAGATAAAGGGTTAAGCCATATAATGCCAATGTTATTCAGTTGAGATGAAAATTGGATGTTATTAAAAGTGTGCCATATTTTTAATGATTATACTGATGCACCTGCATATTTCTCATGTTTCAGATGGATGATGCAAATGCCGACGGTATCCCTGGCAGAGTTTGAAAGGGAAGACGAGATGAAAAATGCTAGACCATTGGAAACCATATCATCTTCCACCTACAGCAAACTCCAAGAAGAAAAAGTGTATTGAAGGAAGAGCTCCAACAGAAAAATCGCAAAAAGTAAAATGTTGCTCTGTGATCAGACTCTTGGAAAAGCTATGAATAGAGGACAAAAAAAAGGAAAGCTGGAGTCAAAGAAAAACATCTTGCAAGTATTTGTAAAACAGCAACACAATACAATCAATTTTATTTTATGTAAAGTAATTATTTCTTGCATAATACAACAAATTCAAGTATAATTGCAGATTCATAACTTTGAGAAAAATTATGTGATCTATTTTATTGCTATTTAACACACATTTTTTTTCTACGAGGTAAAATGACTTTTTTGATACAAAATTGCAGAACTTGAGTGTAGAAATACATGTGAATGCTTATTTTTATGTGTAAATATTATTTTTGTGCGTATTTTGTATCTTTGAATATATATATAAATAATTCTCTCAATATGTTGTGAGTTATGCTTCTCTTAAATTTCTTAACAATTTACATCAAAATGGGTTTTGTGAGGTTTATTAAAAATAACAGAAAAACATAAGCCCCTAGCAATTTTTAAAAGCAGAAAAATTATAAACTAGTATTCATGCATGATTGCACATATATATTAATTAATCCTACACATTAATATACTCAACTCTTTTACAGGAATTTTGATGTTACCCTGTTCAAAATAGTCTCACTTTTTTGAAAAATTTATTCAACTGAATGCAATTTGTGAGTCACTTTGGTGGTCACGGTAGCCTAGTGATTATAATCATGGACTCGTGTCATAAGCTCAAGCCTAGTGTCACTGAAGACCCGCCATGTAGAGGAGCTGCAGCACATTAAATCTATCATGGCTCCCTTTGAAGTGGTGTAGTAGTTTGAAGAGAGGGTGCCAACTCAGGTGTCCTTGTTAATTAAACATGGTTCAGAATGACGAATTCTATCGCGAATAGCTCTCATGTTGCTTTATAGCATGACGTTAATAGAACTCTCACTCACTTGTCTCCTGAAAAACAACCTCGCTTTCATTGTACCTGTTATTATATTACCTTATTATTTAGCGATGAGTAATTAAATAACTAAATATAATTTTTATTTTTATATTTTTGAGTTTTCCATTCTTAATTTTTACTTAATAGATGTAATTAAGGTAATATATTAGTATTGATTTATTTCTCATTAATGTTGTGATATGGATTACAAAAAGGATATTGGTGATGAACTAAATAAAATATAAGGATAGAAGCTGCAAACTTTTTTTTCCACAAAGCAATACAGTTTTATTTATATTAATTATTAATATCACTAACCACAGAGAACCACATTTAATCAATGAGAAAGGATAAATTACACATTTTACAGTAATTTCTCCATTTTTTTAAATTGTAATAACATTTATTCTTTAAAATATTATACAAATATACAGCACAATTTGAGGTAAAGAGTTTGTACATCTCTTGATTATACACATGAGGAGAACTTTCCACAGTTTGACATCTAAAAACACTTTAAAAATGCCTATAAAATTCAGAAAGGAGAATTCATTCCTAGTTTTGTACAGAACTCAAGGCGAGCTCTTTTCTGTTGCCTTACATTCACCCTGTAGAGGAATAGAATATGTATTAAAAACCTGTAAAAAGTTTAAATCACAGATAATCTAATAAAATAAATGTAATTTTTATAGTGCAAGAGATAATTTTAATAATAGAGAAAAGGATTTATCAATTTTTATTAAGTAATGAATTCAAAAGTTGAGTTTTTGTCCTTAGTTCTCAAAACTCTGTTCCGAAATTTTCCAAAATCTCCAATAGTAGATTCATTGATTAGACTTATCAAAAATATATATAATCCTCTATATCAATATCAATAATATGTGAATTATTCACAACACTCTGAATTTCAATCTTTGTTACTTCTGGGAACCAACTAAACCAATGTTATATATAAAGCAAGTTAAAACAAATTATAAAGATACAGAATTATATGAATTTCTGGGTTTTTTTAATGTTTGAACTAACCAATACAAATATAACTTTTATAATTTGAAGTTTTTGTTTGAATTACATTTTTTAAAATGCTTAAAAAATTTATTAAAAAGATCAGATACATTTGTCTTTTTTAATTTAGCGACATTTAGGATTATTTTAAGATCAGATTGATTCCAGATAACATTTCTTTTTAAATAATATATATGTCATATGAATAACATTTCTAAACATTAATATGAATATCCTCCCTTTTAAGACATCAATTTAGTAGTCAGGTCTGGTCGTAAATGATTTTAAAAAGGATTAACACATTATATAAGTTATATGGAGAAGCAAGACTTTCACACACAGAAAAATCGCCGATTTCAAGAGGCAAAAGTGATGGCCTTTTCAATACAAAAGCCTTCGGCCTTTCTAAACACATTCAAAAGTTCTCCAACATTATGCTGAATTACACGATTTAATCCTAATTTGCTAACTTCCAGTAAATGATGCAATACTGCATCAGTTCATTGCTAAATTTAAGGAATATGTGTGATCACTGATAATTTACTATTCCTATAAGTGGGTAACTAATAAGAGAATTATTGATGTATGTCTTGGAATGTTCCAGAGGTATAACGACTTACAGAAGAGCTATCTGGGGGAGAATTAAAACAGAAAATCTTTTTATATAATATTTTTGACATAAAAGACAGTTATAATTGACTTTTGAAAACAGTTCTATAGGAAAATGGAAAGAGCATTCTTAAAATAAAATTTCACAGCTCATGAAAAACTAATAATCTCAAGATACTATACCATACAGGCATATTAGATTTTATAATGTGGGGAACAGATTCAAATAAAAAAAAAATCTGACAATCTACGTCAATGAAGGGAAAAAACTGGGACATAGTATAAACATAATTCCTCCTTTGTAGGACTTTTTTTTTGTTGAATAACTTCAAAAAGTACATACAATGTGGGAGACCTCTGACCAACCCCTTGGGTGTTGTCCCTCAAAATTAGGATGGAATCCAGCTAAATCGTACTGTCATAGCATGATGCTCAAAGCTATAGTTTACAACAGGTGTACAATGAATTGATGATCTTTTGGCCTTGATCTGATTATGCCAGACAGGTGACATTAGCAACAACACAAAACAATAACATTATGAAAAAACAGAAAAAAAATATATATAAGCCTATTTTACAGAAGAAAAATATTATAGAATGTTTCTTAATATATTTTTAACTAAAAAGAAACAAAATTTCAAATAATTCTTACATATATTTAAAAATTATCTTCTATAACAAAAGTTAGGATTGATTGCTTATGAACATCATGCTTCAAGCCCACACAAAAGTGTTTGATAACAGACTTTGCAATTTTGTACAATGGGAGGAGGACAAGGACAACACTTGAGCTGGCATCTCAATCTCCAAACTTCTACACCCCACCAATGATAGGATTTTGAGCCATGATATAATTTACAAGCCCGAGCCCCTTTAGATGGCAATAAAAGTTCATTGTAATTTTTTTTTACCACACTACTTTATGCAACTTGTAATTAATACTTACTTGATCTCATGATACTTGATCAGTTCATTCATTGGAAGGACAACAAATGGCCACATTCCACATAGTAACCAGACATAATAGGGAATGTGTTCAATAATACTCAAAGGTTTCAGTTCTTTATCCACATGAAGAGAAATGTCTGTTACATTGAACAATAAATGCAAACAAATCCTAAAAAAAATGATGAAAAGTAATTTTACAAGATAATGTTCAAACAAAAAGAAAAATGGAGCAGCAATGAAAATTACCTTCATGCATATCCATAAAAAATATTAAAATTAATTTCAAGCATTATTAAATTTTCTAGTACAATTATTAAATGTTCTAAATCTAAAGAATTAAGGCACTATAGTAAAATACAAAGAATAAAAAAAATCTTTTCAGTTCCACTGTTTGCAAAGCAGTGGAAATTAAAGCATATTATCAATAAGGTAATTCAGGGGAAGACACCACATTTAAGGATTTTTCGATTAGTATATTGAAAATTGAAATGATAAGACCATGAGAAAAATACACTTTATTTTTCAATATTTAATTGGTTATGTGTACGTTAATTCTCTCTTCTTAGTTTGAAAATAAATTAAAAATTTAATGTTAAAAGAAATTCATTTAATTGGTTGGAATGGGAATGGAAATAACACTTGCAGCCACAAGAGATCTTGTGCAGGTATGATTTCTGCTCCCAAAATTTATGTACATAATGTCAACTGATCATTTGATATTGTTACGTAGATCCGAGGGTTCGATGATTTTATGCAAAACAGTCACAAAGAAAGTAAACAGTTCTTCAAGAGTGATGCGAATTTATTAACAAAAATCCAATCCTTTAAATACAGGATTCAGCAGCAATATTCACAAAATAAATTTCCAAAGGTCTTCACACCTTCTGCAGCAATCAAACACAATAACCAGTGTTTAAAAATACACGTAAGTAAAGATTATTCACAAGCACAGCCAAGCTAATCGCGAGTCAAAACAATCCTCACTACTCGCTGGTTTAATCCAGAACCCCCGCCGTTCAGGTGAGCATGTTTTTATAGGAGCGACAGAAACTTCCAGAAATATAACAGCTCAAGTCATTGAACGTGACACTAGTGGAGAGATCTACTACTTTCTAGAAGGTTCCAGAGGGTTCCGAACTCGCCAAAATGGTCGCCAAAAATGATGCCAACTTGGCTCTACCGCCAATATTTTGCCAAGTTCTCATTGAATCGACATTATAACGTAAGGGGCGGCATTGCTTGTGAGTAGCGCATTTTGAACATGAAATAAATATAACATAGAGTAATATAAATGCATTACACACTCAAATACAAATTATTTACACTATTTACACAAAATTCGTAACACTGCCCCCTCCTCAAAGACTGCATGTCCCGGGCAGTACAATCCTTGATTAAGAGGCATCTATTTACAGGCAAATTACTCGCATAATAATCACATATAAAGTAACAAATGTATTCCACAGCATATACAATACAAATAAATTCAAAGCACATGAAGAAATGTAAACATAAATTCCAGTATTAAAATAAAACTAAGGAATAAGAAAAGAGAAATAATTACATTATTTACAAAATAATTAATGACCATGGTCTAAACTTAAGGATCTTATTCATCTTGGCCAAGATAAGGAGCTAGCCTATAATAATGTATTTACCTTCGGTTTGGAGTGTGGTGATTTCTGTATCCGCACCACAACGACATTCAGTCTTTTTAGGACTGTGTAAGGACCTTCCCAGTTTGTTTGCAGCTTTGGAGAGAGTCCTTTGCGACGTTTCGGATTCCATAACCACACTTTGTGGCCTTCGTGGAAGTCGTGTTCAATTGCTCTTGCATCATATTGGGTCTTCATCTTCTCGGAAGCCAAGCCGATTCTTTCCCTAGCAAGATGATGTATTTCCTCCATCCGTGTCTGGAGTTTCTCGACATACTCCTCAGGCGCCAAGGGAGCATCTGGTGGTCGCCTGAACAGAAGATCCGCAGGCAGACGAAGATCACGTCCAAAGAGCATCTGGGATGGGGAATAGCCGGTGGTCTCATGTACGGCACTCCTATAGGCAAGCAAGAAAAAGGGCAACTTCTTGTCCCAGTCTTGTTGATTTCTGGATACCAGGAGAGAGAGGCTATTCAGAATGGTCCGATTGAATCTCTCTACCATGCCGTCAGACTGAGGATGCAAAGCTGTTGTCCTGGTTTTGTCAATGGCGAGTATTTCACACAGTCCCTTGCAAACTGCAGAATCGAAGTTTCTCCCTTGATCAGAGTGCAGTTGTAGAGGGACCCCGAATTGTGAGATCCAGTGTTGAACTAGAACCTCTGCAACAGTCGAGGCCTCTTGGTTGGGAATAGGATAGGCTTCAGGCCATTTAGTGAAGTAGTCCATCACAACCAAGATGTTGTTTTTGCCATCTGATGATCTCAGAAGTGGGCCTAATATGTCAAAAGCTATTCGTTCGAAAGGCGCTCCCACATTATACAGCTGCTGTCTTCCTCTAGTGCGTTTTCTGGGACCTTTGCGTGCAGCACAGGGATCACATGTGCGACAACACTTTTCCACGTCACTCTGCACATTGTTCTCACGAACTTTTTGTAAGGTCTTCATAACACCAAAATGACCTCCAGTTGGACTGCCATGGAGTTCCTTAAGGACCGTTGAAACTCTTGGCTTTGGGAGTATCAATTGCCACCTGAATGTTTTGCCGTCGTCAGACTCCTATTTTTGATATAAAACACCATTTCTCAGATGGAGAGAGTCCCAAAGAGCCCAATAACGCTTCGTTGTAGGATGGAAAGGGGCGATGTCTTGCCAGCTGGGCTTTTCATCAGACGACTCTTTGAATTCTAAGATTGGTTTTATTTCAGGATCAGCCAGTTGATCTTTTCGGACGCTCATCACTCCATGGGTCCAATGCCGATGTTGACGGCGTTGTAACTTGGCGGACTATTGGATCTATTACGCCAAATTTCTTTTTGATTCTCGAGCAGTATTTGCAGCTCTCAGGACAGGGTCTTCTCGAAAGGGCGTCTGCATTTTCATGTGCTGATCCTTTTCTGTGGCGAATTTCCACATCATACTCCTGTAGTCTCTGTATCCACCTAGCTATTTGGCCTTCTGAATTTTTAAAATTCAGTAGCCAGGTCAATGAGGCATGATCTGTTCGCAGCAGGAACCTTCGACCATAGAGGTAAGGATGGAAGTGTTCTACGCCTTTTACTATAGCAAGCAGTTCCTTCCTAGTCACACAATAATTTCTTTCTGGTTAAGACAAGCACTTACTAAAATAGGCGATGACATGCTCTTGACCATCTATCTCTTGAGACAATACAGCCCCAATACTCTCATGACTTGCATCTGTATCCAGAATGAATTGTTTCCCAATTTCAGGATATGCCAGGATTGGGGCAGATGTTGGTGCGTCCTTAAGCTTGTTAAAAGTGTTGTTACAATCAACCGTCCAGATGAATTTCTGTTTTGCCTCGGTCAGCTTATGGAGTGGTCTGGCAATCGTTGAGAAATTTTTCACGAATTTCCGGTAATACGTGCATAAGCCCAAGAAACTCCGAAGCTGGTGAACATCCGTCGGGCAGTTCCAGTCTTTCACAGCCGAGATCTTATCCGGGTCTGTTCGTACACCTTCTGCCGAAATGATGTGTCCGAGATAGGTGACTTCACGCCTGAATAGGTGGCACTTAGATGGACTTAATTTCAGGTTAGCTTCTTTCAGCTTTTGTAGCACACGTCTGATATTTTTCTTCAGATGTTCCTCGAAGGAGCACCCCACAATGATAATGTCATCAAGATAAACCAGGCAGGCCTCATACGAAAGTCCTCCAAGGACTGTTTCCATAAGACGCTCGAATGTTGCAGGGGCATTGCACAAGCCGAAAGGCATAACCTTAAATTGCCACAGTCCCTGTCCCGTAGTGAAGACAGTTTTCTCTTTATCGTCAGGGTGGTGTTCTACCTGCCAATACTGGCTCTTGAGATCTAGGGTAGAAAACAAGGTATTGCCGGCAAGTGTGTCCAGCGTGTAATCTATTCTTGGCAAAGGATAACTGTCCTTGGTAACATCATTCAACTGACGGTAATCCACACAGAATCTCGTAGAGCCATCTTTCTTCTTAACTAAGACGATGGGAGATGCCCAAGGACTTGACAATGGCTCAATGACATCATGATCTTTCATGTCTTTAATGAGTTTTTGGACTTCTTCCTGCTTAGCAAACGGTAGTCGTCGGGGGTGCTGCTTAATAGGAGGATGCTCTCCGGTATCAATTCTGTGTTGCGTTAGTCTAGTTCTTCCAAAGTCCTCAGATGTTCTTGAAAATAGCCTTTGGAATTCTGTAATCAACTTTCCTGCAGCACATCTGTTTCTTGTCTAAGTCAGTGCTTTTTAGTAAATCCTTGACTAGATCATCTGAAGAATGGTCTTGGCTATTGCATTTTCATTCTACACACATGACAGGAGCACAATCTGCTACTACCTCTCCTTCCTGAATAATCCTCGTCTTATCACTAATGTTAGCCACCCTCACTGGGATGACTGACTTCGAGCGGTCTACAACTGACGAAGCTATCAGTACTCCTCCTTTTGAGTTGTCTGGATCTGGATAATCAATTAGGCCGAATCAGAATTTTCTTTTTTCTTCTACTAAACCGGGTATTATACATTCAGTTCTTGGCGATAATGAGATGTTGGTTTTTGCAATAATTTTCTGGTTGGATTCAAATTGAGTTTGTAAGCCAAAAAGAGTGATGTCTTCAAATTTTGAATGCATATTGCTCTTCAGAAAATCCAGTCCAAGAATACGGAGATCGGTGATATCTGCTACATATGCCGTATGGTGATAGTCTATATTTCCAAACATTAGAGTGATGTTAGCTTTTCCATGAACCTGAATCTTGTCACCCGTTACTGTTTGCAAGGAAACGCAGGGCGGCGTCCAGATAATACTAACTTTTGAGTTTTCCGCCAAATCTTTTCTGATTATAGACACATTGGCTCCAGTATCCACAACCATACGACACGAGATATTATTAATTAGTCCTATTACGAAAAGTCCCTTGTCACCACCATTTACTGCCATAATCTGAAGAATTTTATGATGGGGGGGCCTTTCATTATCTGGCAACCTCCGCCCCGCGAGATGGCCATATATTAGTTTTCCTGTTTGGAAGAAGAGACGGTGTTCTCATCCTTCCTGGAACGGGGACAGTTTCTTCTCAGGTGTCCCGTTCCACCGCATCCCCAGCACTTGAATTTGCGTTTCTCTTGGTTCGAAATTCCAGTCTTTATGGTTTGCATTTCCTCTTTCAATTTCTCCATCTCCTTTAGCAATCGAGATTCACTCGGCTCATCTGCAATCACTCTAGCTTCTCGGATAGAATGGCGATCTCTGCGACTGGCTTGAGTGGCGGCCTCCAATTTCAGGGCAGATTTAAGATCTTGCACATCTGCCATTCTTACAGCCTTCTGGATTTCCAAATCTTTCAATCCATCCACGAAATATTGCAAAGAGATTACTTCGTGCACAGTTGAAGGGTGTTCAGAGAAAACCAAGTTGGCGAGCCTTTCTACTTCTGAGGCATACTCCTGCAAGCTTTCTCCGGTTTTCTGGAGTCTTGTTTTCATCTGCAGATTCAGGGAATTCAAATTCAGTCGCTCTGTGTCGGGAAGAGTCTGCAGTATTTCGGCGGCATCTCCTCTAAGGGATGCTGCTAACTGACATGCTTTCGCCCCTTCAGTCCATCCATTGGCTTCAGAAATTATGGAAAATTGTGTCTTGTATACTTCCCAGTTCGTTTTTCCTTCATAGGTTGACAGTTTCACTGGCCCTGTAAAGGCAAGCACAGGTTCTGGAAAGGCAGACACAGGCACACTCTTGCTTTTGTTCTCATTTCCACCAGCTAGAATTTTCTTCTCCAGATCTTCCATTCGCTGTGACATAAGGCTAAAATTTTCAGCCATTCCTTCAATTCTTTCCTCGACTTGCTCTTTAATTTTTCCTTCAACTTGCTCTTTAATCCTTTCTATTTCTTCCTCTACTTTCTTCTCTATCTTTTCTTCAACTGCTGCGATCTTTTCTTCCATTTTGACGGCTATTCTCTCTTCCACATTATCCATTTTCTTTTCTAGAGTATCTCTTAGCTCCTCTTGACATTTCTGCATTTCTTGTTGGCCTTTCAGCATTTCTTGCCTAGTCTCTTCCAGACCTTTCTGCATTTCTTGTTGGCCTTTCTGCATTTCTTGCTTAGTCTCTGCTTGGCCTTTCTCCATTCTCTCCTTTAACTCATTCTTAGTATCATCCAGACCTTTCTGCATTTCTTGTTGGCCTCTTCTAGTCTCTTCCTTCAACTCATTTTTAGCCTCTTCTTGGCTGTTTTTCAAAGCATTGATGGCTTCCAACAGTGCCTTCAATTGCTCATCCATCGCTCTTGTTATTGGCATAAAATCCCACTTCTGACACCAAACTGTTACGTAGATCCGAGGGTTCGAGGATTTTATGCAAAACAGTCACAAAGAAAGTAAACAGTTCTTCAAGAGTGATGCGAATTTATTAACAAAAATCCAATCCTTTAAATACAGGATTCAGCAGCAATATTCACAAAATAAATTTCCGAAGGTCTTCACACCTTCTGCAGCAATCAAACACAATAACCAGTGTTTAACCAGTGTTTTGGCCAAAGTCGCCAAATTGGCCGCCAACTTGGCTCTACTGCCAATATTTCACCAAGTTCTCATTGAATCGCCATTATAACGTAAGGGGCGGCATTGCTTGTGAGTAGCGCATTTTTAACATGAAATAAACATAACATAGAGTAATATAAATGCATTACACACTCAAATACAAATTATTTACACTATTTACACAAAATTCGTAACAATATAATGTGAAAAGTACCACTAAAGAAATATATTTAAGAGTGGTTCGCCCAATTACCTGCAAAGTAATATTGTAATATTAAACATGTAGTTACAGCAATAAATTTAGTACTTCAAAATAACTTACACAGATATGGCAGTAATGACCCAATACTTATTAGCAAAAGGGTTGCTCTTCCACAACAAATGAGAGCGATGGATAAAACCCACAGAAATGAGCACTAAAAAGTACATGGATTATATATTATAATAATACAGTTTATAACAGGAACTAACAGGTTTTCATAAAATTCATAATTAAATGGATATGTCTTTTTAAGTAATAATCATGACAATGACATGCAACTGATTTGAAGCCTGGTTTAAATAGATAAAAAATAAAGCTTAATAGACAGCTTTGGAACTTTTCTATTCAAATAGATAAAAGTTTAAATGATGCTTTTTTTTATGAATACTTCATGCAGTAATTACATGGTGTAATAACATTTCACAAATTGTATATAAATAACTGTATAACGGATTGATTATGTTCATTTTGCAAATTAAGTAAAGATTAATAATAATGAGGAAAAATTAAGAATAGGTCTGAGTTTAAAATCATCATCACACAAAAGAAAAGCTTCTTAAAAAGACTAAACAGTTGAAAATAAATCTATTTAGAATTGAATTCAAAAAAGTCACGAGCATAAAATGAATTTAGTATCTACATATTCAGTGTGTTTATTTATATGATAAGTATAAGACATAATTATTGAAAATTATGCATAAGTCAAAATAATTAAAATATACTATTTCATCCACACAGATTGGAAAATTTAAAACATCAAAATTATTTTAACAGCATTAAACAAGTTTTTAAAAAAATTAATTATTACATGTTTATAATACAAAATGTTTGACAGAACATGCATACTATATCTTAAAATTAAAAAAAAAAAAAATTAGATCACAAATTTTCTATGGATTTTTAAAATAATTATAAAGATTACTTGCTCACATGTTCAACTAAAAAAATATAATTCATTTCAAGATCTTACGAAACACATTCATTTAATATACGAGTCACAGCAAATTTTAAAACTTTTTATTTAAATCTAAAAACAGATGTCAGATATAAAAACAATGATTTTACTCTGACTGTAGAAATTTAGCCACAGAATAATTAAATACTTGATGCATAGTTAACTGTTTCAAAACTCTACAGTAATGTGTTAGAAAAATAACAGTAATTGTAGGAAATGATAAAGTTATGGATTTATTGATTAACAATATATACATAAAGAGAAAAATTTAAATAATTTGGCATAATTTTAAAACATGAAAATAATGTATATAAGTCTTATACATAGTCAGACTTTCTCTCAACATGTTTCATCTTTAACTCATAAGAAAAAATAAGTTTTTCAGAACAATTAATTGGTATAATGCTAAAAAAAATTGGATATATCTCACCAAAATAGAGGATGAGAAAAAATGAGACCACATTTTGACTGACAGTCAAAGCAGCAAACCACGATTCTGCAGAGAATTTTTTTTCTGTTTTACTATGAAGAAAATAAATTTTTAAGCAAAAGCATTAACATTTAAATATTTCTAACACAAACAACAGTTATTAAATGAAATCAAGTTCTATAAAGAAGCACTCAGTCACACACACAAATAATAAAGTTTCATTTTTAAAAAAATTTACCTTAAATCTAGTGAAACCCAGCAAATGTGTGCATCACTCTCAAGATATAGTTTGCAGGCACTGGACATAATGCAAGCAAAACTGATCATGGATACAATCACAGATGGACAAAATTTGGCGCAATAGCATGCAATAAAAAATAATATGGCCTATAGAAGGAGAGAAAAAATATCCAATAAAAGATAAAATTTTATAAGCTCTTATTCAAAATAATGAAAATATCAGATGTAACAATAGTCAATTAAGAAATTTATTCAGTATTCACACACACAAATACTTTAATATTAGTAGTAAACCAACAATATCCATAAAATATTCTGCAAGGTACAGTCAACAAATAACGAGGCAAATAACTTTTCACTGAATTTTTCACAACAAACTTCAAAATTGTCTAAAATTCTTTAGGAATTTATCCCATTGTAACACCAGACAGAGTGCAATGCTTATAAAATTCTTTTGGCTGTTGTTTGAACCAATTGTACATATTCCTTGACTTCATAGGCTTATTGAAACCCTTGTCTCCATAGTGTTTCTTTGAGCTCAAAGATTCCGATCTGAAAAGGATGAAGGGGGAGGGATCCAAATGGAAGGCTTAATTACAAAGGTTAGGTTGGTTATGTGTGATCTAGCATTGTTGTACAACAGGATGACACCATGAAGCAAGTTTACCAGGATATTTTCATTGGATTCCCTTCCAGAACTGCATTAACATTCCACAATGTATCATTATCAAAAATGAAATAATTGGACACACTCCTTGGTTATTCTATTTCTCTTATTCCTTCACACATTAAGCAATCTAGGAAACTATTTTTGTCTCACATCAGCCTTTTCAGTCCTCTCTCTCATTATTTATTGATTATACAAAACATATATGAAATGCTTTACAACTGAAAGAACACAAATCTTATGCCTTGACATGTAACTGCCTCACCTGTTTGTTGGCAACTTTGAGATTTTTTCCTGTG
Source organism: Trichonephila inaurata madagascariensis (assembly GCA_019973955.1). NCBI lineage: Eukaryota > Metazoa > Arthropoda > Arachnida > Araneae > Nephilidae > Trichonephila > Trichonephila inaurata. The sequence goes on from BMAV01007191.1 coordinate 35,656, forward strand.
GCTAGAGTGGTGCAGCGTGAATCATGCGGATTACCAAGAAGTGAGAGACTTAGTAAAGGAACCTCAAGGCATATGATCCACAGTACATGGGCAAGAGGAAGGACTATGGGTAGAAAAAAGATGACTGCAAATATCTGTAGCAGAGCCAAGCAGAGGTAGGAGCAGAGGAGAAACTCTAGGCCATTTCGTACACTGCACATAAAATGTCTAGCCTAAGTGCATAAGAATAATTTTAGAAATATAAAAGGATGAAAATAATTCTTTAAAAAATATCATTCAAGGTAGGTGAACAAGTACAGTTTTCATGGAATTGATTCTTTATATTGTTCATAATTTTGAATGCTGATTGTTTATTTAGAAACTTAAAAAGAGGATTCAGGAATATTTTAAGTGAAATTTTTCTAGCAACAAATAAATATACATACAACTATATTTTAACAAATCATTTCAATAATACTACATTCATTTCCAAATTGAGAGGTCCTAATATTACTTTAGATCAAAAGACATATTACAAACATCTAAAAAAAACCCATCTACCTTTCTATATCATAATTTTTATTTTTTCACTAAAGAACGTTTTAAAAAACCATTACTTTGAACAGAAAACAAAAAGAGCAAATGCTATCCATAAAAATATAATATATAAATCACACTTTGTTTAAATAATAATTGTATCACAAACTGGTAATAAATTTATCTCATAAACTTTCAAATTTTCTCCTAATTATAAAAATACTGATTAAAATATGGTCACTTTGAATGTTGCTGTTCACACAATTGAGTTCAATCTTTTCTCATATTGTTTTGAACTTCCAAGAAATATTGCCTTAGATTTTCATAAAATTTAGATTTCAATGAAACTTATGCTCCCTTCACCAAAGATAATTAATATTTTATCAACAGTAAAGGATGCATACAAAGGATGTAAATTTATACATTTGATGCAAAATTGAAAATACTAGCTTTATTCCAATCTTAAACAGTTTATGTCACTATATTCAGATTAAGATATAACATACAACAAATTTTGTGAAATTTTTATTTATTCATTGATATGCGAACAAAACAATGCATATAAAAATAAGTATAAGGTACCTCCATGATAAGATGATAGAGGCTGATGGGATCATCTCGGTGAAAGAAGATGCTGCAAGGCAAACTATTTAACACAGAGCTCAAATGGTCTAAATTTTTTTGTTCAGGATCTTCAGACATAGCTTGCTGGATACATAGTTGAGGCAATAATGGTTCAATGCCAATGCTACATATACATATATAGATAAAGCTGTATTATTAAAACCTTATTATAAAAAAAAGATTTTTTTTTTTGTATGCAATTCTTTAAATGAATGTATTTTACAACTCTTTTTCATATAATTTTGTTTAAAATAAAATAATGAAGTTCTTACAAGAATTTCTATTTACAATCAGAGATAAAATAATGAAATATCACTTTATTTGGTCCTCAGAAAATATTTTTAATGCAGCTAAAGTAGCATGGAAGCTTTATATACATACTATCTTACTTTACTAACTAATTCTAATATATATTTATAATAAAATAAATTGCAGGTATACCAACCAAAAAAAAAAAAGAATTTTTCTTTCCAGACATTAATATTTTAAGCAAAAAATGATAATACACAGATATTGCATTTGCAGTTATCTTATGAATAATTATTTAAGTTACTTTTAATTATTCTTTTCATTAGTAGTATTTCATTTAAATTTTATATAATACTATAAACAAAATTGATTATGAATTTTTGAAAATGATTTTCAGACTTTTATTTCAGTTATATCACAAAATCTTGATGAGCATTTAATCGATTATACAAAAACAGAATATTTATTTAAAGCAGAATATTTTCAGATTTACTCAGTTTATTTTCTTTTTTTCCCAAATTTTAGTGGCATGGATCATTTTTTTTCTCCAAGACATTTAGCAGAAAAAATCATATTCCCAAAAAAATTTTTAATTTTTAAAATGTCTCAGAAACATTTAAAACTTTGAAAAAGATTCAAAAGACAAAATGATATACCTCGCATCTGCCTGCAAAAAAATAGGCATGTTCAGCACATTAGCTGAGCTTCCCAAACAACACACAACTTCCCCATACTCCTGCATAATGCAAATCATTTCACGAGTTGCCTCGGCAGTGCAGTCAGTGAACAAGGAGACTTGAAGGGGGACATTGTCAACATGCTCGATGTGAGGACGGATGTTCTCTGTTCCCTTTGGTAACTTGGCCTAAAAAATGACAGATGTTCCAAATAATGAATTCAACGAAAAATACGGCACTCTAATGTCGATGATGACAACAAACATCTGGACAGTGATGCCAACAATACAATACCTAGCACACAGACACATATTTTTAATTTAATTCTTAAAGAAAATTATGTGAATTACAATGATAATATTTATAAAGCAGAATAAAGGCTTATCACAAAGTGAACCAGATACCATACATATAGTTTCCATGAGAAACAAAATATTGATAGAATATTACTTTTTATTTATATATATATTGATGAGATTACTAATTTTCATAGTTATTTTTGATAAAAATAGAGAATTTAAACCTAAAATAAATTTTTATTTTATTTACTTAAATATAACTTATATAACTAATTCAAACCAACTAAAGTTTAATATTTACATCTAACATTACATACATTCAGGTTGTTGGGAGCTTAATGATAAGTGGGCACAAGGTGAAAGATGGGGTCATATCTGTTCTGAGAAAATATTTTTTAAATTCCCCAGCACTTTGTCAAGTGAGGACAAGCACATTTTCAAAAATGGAAAGCTGACATCCTCTGTCACATCATTAGCTAGTGTGACCACAAATTTCGCAATTTTACAATGATTTTCACACTAACCTCATCTTACAAAGCCGTATACTAGCAATAACAGTCACAAGTCGGACATAAAAACTTGCTGACTGAGTTAAATTTAACATGATGAGAGTCACGGTTTGAGAAAAAGATGTCACAAAACTTTTGGCTCTCCATAAAAAGAAACCTTTTACACACAACCCCAGGCAAGTTTCTCAAAAGTTGGCTCATTTAGTTAAGATTCCAAAATGGATGCAACACTTGTTCTTTTCTATGCATAATAATCACAGAGAATTTTATTTTTAGAACATCTTCATTTTAAAAACACATTTGTTGATGCCTTCCTCAAATAAATAGGTACTGTGACAGCAAATTTCACAGTGAATTTTCCACTTAAGTGATCTTTCATAGCCGTACTATTAATCACAGTCACAAATTGAAGAAAAGTCCTTACTGGTTTAGTTAATATTAAAGTTGTTTGAGAAAATAATGTCACCTAACTTTGATGTTCTATAAAAAGTTATAAAAAATAATGCTCTAAGCAAGTTCTTTCAACAGATGACCAATTTAGAGACAATTTCAAAATGGTATAATACTTGCTACATTTCTATCCATAACAATCATTTTCCCTTTTTTCTTTTGCAAAATGACTTCATTTCAAAAAACTCAACTTTAAGTGTGTAATCTATATTGTGTCAACCCCATCAAGTTTTTAATGATTACCTAGTGTTTGTACCTCTGGTTATGTCCTCAGTAATATGACGATGATATTACTTTGGATGAAGTCAAAAATTTTCACAATACTTCAGAACTTTCAATTGAAAGAACTGCAGGAGTACCAAAAAGTATTGTTCATGGTGTATTTAAACACATGAATTTCATCCGTATCATGTGCAATATGCATCAAGTCTTCTATCTTGTGAGTAGACTTTGAGGCTCAAGTTTTGCAGAAAAATGGTGGCGAAAAATAGTGAAGATCTGGAATTCCTGAAAAAAATTATGAGGACTGACAAATCCATGTTTAAAAAGAACAGATATTTGAACCTACAAAGTTTGTATGGATGGCACTTGGAAAACCAGCATCTAATGCTTGAAGACCGATCACAATTTCTGTTTAAAGTCAACATGTGAACCGTAATATTAAATGGCAAAATACTTGAACCACTTGAGTTACCTAAAACTTTAAATGAAAACAAATGCTTGATTTTTCTCCGAAACAATTTTTCAGACCTGCTGGAATATGTGCCACTCAACATCTACAGGGACATGTGGTTAAAACAAGATGAATTCTCAACACATTATGCGCATCCTGTTCAGAAGTATTTCGACATGAAATATCATGGAAGGTGTACAGGATTTCATGGCAAACTCTTTCACCAGATTTAAACTCCTTTGACATCCTTTACTGGGGCTACATAAAAGAAAAAGTTTATTTTAAACCAAACAAAAATGTGACTGAAAGAATTATTGAAGCAGTGGAGGAAATAAACTTAGCTAATTACTGCAGACTGATCAAACAGTCACTTTTAAAAAGGTGTATAGCCTGATTTTGGGTTATAGGTAAATAAACATTTACTTCATTAAAGTGTTACAAAAATTTTTTTTACATTTTATTTTTAAATTTACGGCTTCAGTTTTTTAAAAGGAAGTCATTTTGTAAAAGAATATAAAATGGCCAACGATTGTTATAGATAAAAATGTAGCAAGTGTTGTACTATTTTGGAATTGTCCTTAAATAGTCATCTTTTGAAATAATTTGCTTAGAGCATTATGTAATATTTTTCTTTTGATGGTGCATCAAAGTTAGGTGACATTTTCACCAACCAGCTCAAACAATGTAAATTTTCCATAAGCCGTTAAAGGGTTTTGCTTGATTTTTGACTGTGATTAATGACACGGCTATGAAAGATCAGGTTAGTGAAAAAATCACTGCGAAATTGTGCAATTTGCAAGGAAAGCAACAACAGGTGTTTTTAAAATAAAGATGTTCTACAAATAAATAAATTCTCTGTGATTATTATGTATAGAAAAGAACAAGTGTGATGAGAAGAACAAAATGTGCCAACTTTTGAGAAATTTGCTGGGGGGTTGTGTGTAATACTTTTCTTTTCATGGAGAGCCAAAGTTAGGTGTGACATCTTTTTCTTAAGTCCTGACTCACACTATAACTGCATTAAATTTAATTAAACCAGCAATTTTTTTTGTCCGACTAGTGACTGAGTTTGCTAATACAGCTTTGTAAGATGACAGTGAACAAATCATTGCAAAATTGTGAAATTTCTGGTCACAGTAGCTAATGATGTGATGGAGAATGTCAATTTTCTACATTTTCAAAAATGTGATCGTCTTCACTTAACCAAATGATGGAATTTTTTAAAAATTTTTCCCTGAACAGATATGTGTAACCCCACCTTTTATCTTATGCCCACTTATCATTAAGTTTTGGGATACCTTGCCAAATAAATCATTAATTAAATAGCAATATTTTTTATAAAAAAGATGCTTTTAATTTTAATGTGGTACTGTAATTCTTTTCAAATATTTTGCCAGCTAACATTTACAAAATAATGGGGAAGATACTACTATATTATTATAGTTTTTCAAGTAACCCTATGCATATATATATATATTTATAATTTTTTAAAAAATATATTACACTGCAGAAAATCTTGATTTATACAAATAAGACATTAATGACAGAAGTATAAATAACCTTTTTTTTACTAATATTCATCTATTTAGAATATTTGAAATAGTTTATTTTAGAATTTATTTATTTTTAAAATGATATTTTTTTTTTCTTTCTGTAAAGTATTGGTATTTCTACTTTTGCAGACCTAGTACAATTCCCCAGGAGCTGGTATCACTTTTTAGTGCGGCACCATTTAGGCGATACGAATTACTGCAAGTAATTTTGATGCTCAGTTTCTTCCCCAGAGGGAGGCACCTGAGCTCTGCCAATGCGAAATTTGTACTTAGGAATTTAATTTTCCCGAGAGCATCCAAGCTAAGCAAACACTCAAGGAAACTTTTTCATGCCATGCAATGATACAACATGGTTACTGTCAATTTTCTGCATCAGGCAAATCCACCGACTTGGGCCGAGGTCAAACCTGCAACCTTGGGTACAGAAAACCACCGACAAACCAACTATGCCACCCATCTGGTTTTTACAATGATATAAAACACATTCAATAAAGAATAGTTGAATTTTAGGAATGTTTGTGCACAAGACCAATGTTTTCAGGCTCAAAAATTGAAAATTGTGGTAGTATCATCATGCTACCATTCTAGAGCTATTAAAATTAGCATTTAAATAATTTGGGTTGATCAGAATTCTAAAATATCACACAAAAAGATTTTAAAGAAATTAATGAAAACTTTTAAATATATCTAATTTAAAAGCACATTCAGATATTTATCAAATGGTTATTAAAGTTTGATTAGTCAGAGGAAAACTTGCTTTTCATTGGAGATGAATTTTCTTTACTATTGTACTAATCTTTTTAAAAAAAAAATTGCGTGTATCAGTGTGAACATGCAGTAGAAGTTAACTTCTTTGGTTTGTATGTATTGAATTGTATATAATTTTTATTTTAAAGTAATCTTATATATAATCAACAAATTTATTATTATCAATATTATTTTAAACTGTGTTTAAAAAAATAATAAAGATGGAAAAGGTATAAGTATAAACAAAATTTTCATTTTCAATACATAATACTAAAAAAAATTTTTATTGTATGTATTTAGAGAAAAGTATCATCATTATTAGTCTATTTCCATTATGCTTATGGGTGTTTCAGTACATACTTTTGTTATCAAAGGCTTGTGGTAACTAAAGTAAGAAATGTAGGTTTTGCACTCAATATCATTTAAGTATCTCGAAAAGACTGCATCAATCGTAGTGTTTGATTCCGACAAATTCATGCGAATTATTTAAATTGTCATCAGCTAGTAAAATTTCATCTTCTTGATGATGAACAACTGAAGGAGAATCACTAGTTGATTGGATGCGAGCTTTTTTCTGGGTTCTATAATCTCGCATATGCTCAGCTGACGCTTTTTTATGTGTCGCTTTGATATCTTGACAAGGTAATCCAACAAATTCATGCGATTTATTTAAATTATCATCAGCTTGTAAATTTTTATCATCTTGATGATGAACAACTGAAGGAGAATCACTAGTCGATTGAAGGTAAATTTTTTTCTGGCTCTGTACTCTCGCATACGCTGAGCTGGCATTTTTTTACCTTCGAGGTTCTTTTGCTGCACTTGTGTAATATCTGATGCAATGACTGGATCAAAAATCTGACTGACTTGAGAATCATGATGATGAACATGAATTGGAACGATTACAACGTTTTTCTGATTATTTTTTTAATTTGGAATAGCATTCTCAGAAAATTCTGCCATTGTATAGCTTTTACTATTTTCAACTTAGTTCGTAGTATACACTTACTAACACGTAATCGATAGGTAGAATTGTGGTAACTGTGCATGTGATGACGTCAGGTATTGTAATAACTTTTTTTTATAAAAATTTTCATTAAACGGTCCAGATTGGTACAACTTATTCAAAAAATGTGAAATTTTCGGATTTAAGACGTGTGTACAGGACAGCATCTGTGGGGCCTATAATACATATATACTTATTATAGTTTACATATATACAGCTAATATGATGAAAAGATTTTAAAATACAAATTAAGGAAAAACTATATATAACACTTTCACAACTATCAAATTAATTACACCGAAGCATATATATGATTTAAAAACTCACTTCTTAAAATGGATTTAGAAATTCCATTCAATTGAAAATTTTATAAACATGATCTTTTATTGCCAAACTATTGGGAGAAATGTTGTGTTGCCACTAAATTTTAAAACAATAAATTGTTTGTATTATTTCCTTAAAAGAATTTTAAAACTGTATATCCAACAAACTCTCCTTAAACTAATTTTTGACAGATTTTGAACCATTTAAATGCCTACTTCCGGTAAATTAAAGACTCACTTCCGATTTTTTAAAATTTATAAAATTGATTTTAATTTGACCTCTAGGTAACGTAAAAACAAAACGAAGTATGTTTTGCAAAGCCAGAAGAGGAAAGGCTTGTTAAAGTCGCTGCTGAATGAGGAGAGGGGGGGCCAGCTCAGGTGTCGTCCTCGTCACTTGACCATAGTTCAAAATGACAAGGTCCGTTGCCAAAAGCCCTCGTGTAGGTGAACAGTGCGGCGTTAACATTCACTGACTCCCTCACATAAAGAAGGTCACCAATTTGGCACGCCATTGGGTTTCATCACCAAACTCTTGGCTTTTCGTAAAATTGCCCTTTGTATTAAAGTTTTTATTTTTTTGTAGGCATAATTTTAAAGTTAATGGTTTAATATGTTGATTGCAAACAATGGTAATTTTTAAACAAAAAAATGTAAGAAAAGTAAAAAAAATCTCTTAAAATGGCTAATAGACGAAAAACAAAAATAAAATTTTTAAAAGCCTTTCAATCTTTAAACAGGTTACGGATAATACTATTCTACATTTGGAAAAAAAAGTTTCATTAGATTATTTTTATAAATAATGAAGTTATCAAATATTTAATTAAAATTTTGAGTACTTTTTGAAAAATCGTTAAAAAAAAAAAAGGTTTCAGCATTTTTTTTAATGACTGATTCTAAAGAGAAAAGCATGAACTTTTTCTGGATAAAACATCAATTCATTAACAAAAAAGGAAACTGAAAGGGAATGATTTAGAAACCATTTTTATAAAAGCGTATCAATTTTGACTCATTTTAAAAAAATCGTAAAAAATAGAAAATATCATTATTTTGTTAAAAAAAAAATATACCATATCGTGGCGAAAAAAATGATCTTTCCGATTCTGTAATTATTTTTTTGTGTGAACTAGATAGTATGAATTAGATGGCATTTTTAAAAATGTGGGTCAAATTCGGAACTTCTTTCATTTCTACCTTACGTTCATCGCGTAACCATAACTGGTAACGCGTAACGAAAAATTTTCCCTACCGCGCCATAAAAAGTTAACTTAAAAAAAATATTGCATATTTGGATATTGAAACAATCAATTTAAAAGTAGTCTTATTAAATGTCTCAAAATAATTAAAAGAAACATTTAAATTAGCTTACATACTCGATTAGACATGTCGAAGGTGACTGGAGCACTCTGATCAGTGCTTTCTGTGACATGACTGGGGGAATGTGATACATTACTTTCATCTAGAGCAAACACATCTTGCAACGATGAGACAGATTTCTTGTGTCTGCACATAGAGTGGCCTTCTTCAAATAGTATTTCTGAATCATCTGTAGTTCTAAAAATCAACACAAGGCTGTTACAAAATATCTAATAAGTTTCTAAACTTAATTTATTTCTATAATTGTTTTTGAATAATTTACTATCCTAATTATTAAAATTCTAGATTTTAACAAGAAATGTGATTGAGTAAAATACAAAATTTCTTTGGAAATAATAATGAAAATTTTACAAAAGCCGCACTGAAAACCCCCCCCCCCCCCAACAAAAAGTGATATTCAAAAACCACTTAAAATAAAGATTGCAAAAATGTTATAAAAAAGTATTATGCTTAAGGAAAATAAATAAATTTATAAAGAAAAACTAAATTGCTAATCTATTTTTCTGTTTTGTAACATAATTTTGATCCGAATAAACATTACTTTTACTAATACAATGAATAAATTTGGATTTGGAACACAAAGAACCCTACGTTTCAAGACAATATAAAAGTTAAAAAAAATCACAAATAAAGGTATATTTCATTCTATATTGATTGAATTATTTAGGTAGTGTTTAGTTTTATATTATATACCATGCAATCAAAATATTTTATTTGTATAATGTATTGTATAGAACTCAATATTGTTACACAAGTCAAGTAATATATATGATTGTAAATTATAAGTACACAAAAGTCAACAAAACCATAAGGAGGAGGAAGTGAGCAGCTTCTGTTGGTCAAAAAGATTAAAGTTTCTTAGGCAAAGTTTAAGGGTAGAAGTGTGTCTTTGCTCCTTTGCATGCAGGTCTCAGCCGAGCATAATGGAATGGCCTTCACACCTTGGGTGACCCTTCCAGGAGATTACTCTCCCAATATACATCCTCATTCCGCCCAGGTACACCCCCTCACTGGCAATGAGCACACTTTGAGACAATCTGCAGATCTTTAGGTGTGCACTACAACATCTTAGTGGCTGGTCCTCTGCAAATGATAAAACCAGCATTTCTGTTCTTCTCAAACTGAGAAAGATCATTTAGACCAGCAATATCCACCTCCAATGGATCCCATCACATGTTAACATTAGAGGTAATGAGGTCACTGATAGACTGACCAACATATGCATCAAGATCTAAGCTTAATGTAACATGGCATATTCTACCTATGCATCAATGATACACAGGAACATCCCCTGGCTCTCTGCTGGAAATCAAATGTGATCAGGGCTCCCAGACTGCTCTGGCTAGACTAACAAGTAGTCACCTGAAATGTCTTTCTTTTGATAGTGGCAGAGAGATCCACCCCACTTGTAAAAAATTTTGTGACCATCCAACTTCACCGGATCACATTCTGAAATGCATCAGACTTTCTAAGGGGGAACGTAACATCTGATCTCCTCATTATTATATACTTTTTGGCAGTCAACAGCCTTCTGGAGCCGATCTGACACATGTCAGATCTTTTGAGGATAAGAAACAACAGCATATACACAAAAAAAATACAAATATTCTATTTATCTATGTAACAAAATGCTAATAAAGTTAAATGTTTTTCACACCTAGTTGTAACCATATTGCAAACAGATATAGATTCTTCACTCTGTAATTGACTGTTAACTTCTTCACACTTTGCTATATTGGAATCTACATTGATGATACTTGGAGCACTTGCATGGCGAATAGGAGCCTAAACATTAAACAAAAATGATAAACACTAAACAATAGATAATAAAAATTTATTTCATAAATATAAAGATTCTTCTAATTTTTAACATGTTAGGCAAATCTAATTCAATCCCATTTGCCATTTACACACAGTTTACAAATACGAACAATTGATAATACACAAATTCATCACATGGTATGGTGTAGAAATTTGAAAAGAGGGGAAACTACTTGATTTAATAAACAAGATCAAAAACAAATCTTCACACTTCAACCTTTCATTATAACAGAAGAAAAAACAAATCTCACAATTATTTATTAAAATTTAGTTGCACAAGAACTATATTTGAGCTAATAAATTATTTTTCAAATTTCCACACCATATTATCTGATGATCTTGAGGTCCAATTGAAGATTCCTCTTCCTTCTTTATATGAATTTTGTTGCAACAGAGATGAGAACATATTATTCACCACCTATAAAACTTATAACCAAACTACTCAGAGACTGCTATTACTTTGTACTATTACATGACTGAGTTTTGCACATTGTTCCATCAAAAATGCTACAAATATATTTAATTATTTTTTTGCTTAAATGAGAAATTATGTAAAATAATGCATTTATTTCCTACATCATAAGCAAATATGGTTAACTTATCAAAACTGAAACAAATTTTTAAATCCAAACTCTTTCTTTATAATTTCTCAATCATTGTTGAATTATAATATTTATTTTTTTATTATATTAATTCTTCAAAATAGCATGAAGTAGAAAATTGTCTACAAATTAATGCTCCAAACAATTTAATAAGCAGTCAAAGATTTTTTTTCCAATAACAATATTGTTATTAAAACTTACAACAATATTCTGTTTTTTTTTTTTTAAAGAAAATGATAACTTTTCAGTACATTATAAATTTCAGAAAGAATCATTTTAAGAACAATGGGTCATTCTATCAGAACAGAAACAATAACATTTAAAAAAAAATGATGTCTGTAGCAAAGCAATATAAAAATTCTTAAAACTGCATTATATTAATCAAAATACTAATCCAATCAAGTACTCATAAAAAAATGTTTACCTGCCAATTAAATCATATATGATCAATATCAGATGAAAGCAAGATGGAGTATAAAAATAAACAAACCTCAGTTCGATGTTCTGGGGGACTTGAATCTTCAATAGTCCCAGGGAAAATATAATGACGTGTAAATTTTAAAGGGGAAAAAATATTGCTCTCTTTGTCTGAACTAAAAGAAAAAAATAAAACAAGCATAAACTAATTGAAGATCAGTATTATGAATGAAAGACTTATATGTTATACAACTAAAATGAATGTACATTAGCACTTCATCTATATAAACACACATACATGAATACTTTAAACATAAGAAATTGCAGAATTGTTATAATTAAATAATAAGCAAACTTGTGACATTCTTGACATTGTACCCATTCTTGCATGAAATGGATGGAACCATTCTTGGAACCATGAAATGTTCAGAAATACTTTAAAAATAGAGAGAAAAAAAATTGAATCACAAAAGAAAAAGTTCGTTATATAGAAAATGCACTTTGCTATAGAGAGGTTATTTTAAGAAGAAAATTGTGAAACGTTCAAGGTTCCAGGGAAAAAGTTTGCTATATAGAGGTTTGACTATATATATATATATATATATATATATATATATATATATATATATATACACATAAGTAAATTAATATATATCAACTGAATTAAGATCTGCCAAATCAACACCAGGTATACAACTACCAACAAAAAAATTTATGCACAACTATCAAATTTGAAACAAAGTCAAGTTTCGAGAGGATTTTAATGGTAGTATATAAATATAATGATTCTCCTGATTGCACAAAATATAATTTTATTAAACGAAATGTTTGTGTACTAGCATTATGGATATGATTTTTTAACTGCTGCAGGTGTATATATATGCCTCGCTCAGGCAGTGCCTTAAACTGCCCTTGGTGTATATATACACCTTTCCAAAATACTATCATTTTCTTTGCACTGCTATCAGTGAAACTATTCCAAAACCTTTGAAATGTAACACAATGACCAAGACAGTGTTTGTGAAGGATTTACTTATTTCAGAGAAAAATTTGCTTTTTTATGCCTTTTCTTTCCCTCTCAATACACTACATATGCTCACCTATGTGAAAAACAGTGGCACTGGGGAGTGAATTGGGTAACTTTTAATCAGCAGTTAAAGGGTGAAAAGAACATAATGTTGGTGACATATTTTAATCATATACATTTTTTTTTTTGTACATATATTCAAATGGCTTAGTGCAATGAGTGCTTTTTAAAGCCTAATTCTCTCAAAAACAAATGTTTGCATTTCAAAATGACAATATGCAATACAGATCCTTTTAGATAAAATAATGACTTTCCTACACACAATGTTTCACACATTTTATATTAAAAATCAAACTGAAAAATTAAAAATGTCTCAGTAGATAATTTAACTTAGTACTAATATTTTATTCAATAGTCAAAAGAAAAATTAGTTATATATTATATTGTTTTCTATAGTGAGTATACAATGGAAAATGAAAGGAAAGGGGGAATCTTACCTAGTTTCATCACTCAGTAATGAAATATGACAATTCCAACCAGATTCCAAGCCCATTTTTTCTGAAAAGACCTAAAAATAAAGAGCAATAAGGTGTTAGATATCAATCAAAAAAAAAAAAGCTAGTAAGAAGATTAATTACATAAATATTTTATTGACAACTTACTCTGCTTCGTAGTTCATTTTCTTTGGAAAAATGAACAAAGCGGATACATGCTTTGTCTAACTGTTCAATCAATTGCACAAAATCCTATTTGTAAAAAAATTAATGACAGCATTAAAAACTATCACAGCATCAATTGTCAAGAAAGGGGGGAAAGAAGAAAAGATCAAACATCAGAAATATTTATATATACATGCAACTTAAAATAAATTCCATTGTGATTAGAACACAGCAGTTACTTCTAGTTTAACAGAAATTAGGAATTATATAATTAGTATAAAAGTCCACCTTATATAATGTGATGTAATAAACAATCTCAAAATATCATTAAACAAAAATAGAGATTTACTGGCTCATAATAAAAATTTAAAAAAAATTAAAATTTTGACATCTTTTAAAAAACAGCAAAAAAAAACCCACACAAAAATATTTAACAATGCTGAAGCCCCAAGGTTGTCTTCACCAAATGTAAAAGAGTCTGAAAACAACTGAATGCAGAACACTTTTTCAGACAAAAAAAGTCTAAATTTTCTTCAAAATTTACAACATTGTAATGTATATACTTGTTCCCAATAATATGTATTTTCAAAATTTGGAAGGGAAAAAAAAGAAAAGAAATTTAGCAAGTTGCTTAGTTATGAAAGTATTCCATAAACAAAATGCAATTTGTCCTTTTACAATGCAAATGTAAATGTATTCATCCTCATGGTAAAGGTGATAAACAAGTGAGTGAACGAGTATGAAAGTTTTGTGATACAAGGCTATGATTTGTCAAACTGCTAAAGTACATTAAAAATTTTTTTTAAAAAATTCAAAATGAATGATAAATACAATGTGATAAAAGAAGTATATTTTAAAAGAGGTATAATGCAATAAAATTTAAATAAAAATATTAAAGTGTGTAAGTGTTTTAAAAAAAAAAAGGAGATTTCCTTGGGGAAAAAAAAAAGGATAAATTTTAATAATCATATCAAATATAATGGTGAGAAAAAAATCCTTACATTTGGTTTTTATAATTGGTCTCAAATAATGCAAGAAGCCAGTCTCAACATGACATTCTTGTCTACGTCATTCAAATTTATGTCTTCCTCTTGTGTCTTGTATAGGCATACTTTTCCAAAGTTTGTGAAGCGTCATTTTTATCTCTATTTTAAGTTTGCTTTCTTATTCTATTTCTAGCATTTGGTCTTAAATTCTGCATAGAAGTAGATGCAACAAAAGGTTAATTATTGGATGTGAAGAATGTTGTATTTAGTATGGGAAGAGACAGCAAAGTTTCATTTGATAGGGCAGTCAATTTGAAAGACGTTGAAGAAAACATGCTTGAGTTGAAAAGGGCGATGAAATAAAAGAATGTACACTAGATATGAGAATAGATGATTGAAATATAGTTGATAGAGTAAGTACTGCAGAAGACAAAAAGTGTTCCTGAGTTGATGACTGTGTCAATGTGAAAACTGCAGGTATACAAAAAGATGTACTTGGCAATGGTAGGGATAGTGATGACAATAGTCTCATACATTTCAAAGGTGGACGTATTATATTTTTAAAATTTTGATTTGTTTGGGTGGTGGAGGAGACATTTGAAGATTTAGAAGCTTGGGCATATGGTTGCAATAATAGCAGAATTAAGCCCTTCTGAGCTTCCAAATAGGAAATATTTCAATTGATTTAATTTCTTGAACTTGTTTTTCTATTTTCCATTTTGTCCATGATTTTGAACCAGATGGATGAGGTTGGGAACAATTTAGATTCCAGATTGCAATATGTGGAAGGATGCTCTACATCTAAAACACAATAGTCAACACTAGGAAGTTTCCGAGTCTCTGTTGCTTGAAACAGCAGAGAGAATTCTTCAGAATGTGTAGTAATTATTAAGAATAATTTATGACTATTTAAGGCAGTGATTCTCAACCGTTTTTTTTATCACTATACACTTTTAAAAAATTGAACATTTGGTGCCACACTAAAAATAAAACAAATTTAAAAGAATTTTACTTATCTGCAATACACTTCCATCTATCCTAGGAAGAATAAACTAAATATATCACAAATACCCTTGGTTTATTTCTATAAGACGATTAAATGACTCAGTTTTGAAATTTATTTTTTGCTCAGAGTATAATTAATAATTTTTAAAAAAAAATTGGCAGCACACTTTAAGAATTAGGTGGCACACAAAAGTGTTGTGGCACAGTGATTGAGAATAACTGATTTAAGATAAAAATTAAATGCTTAATTGGAAAAAGTGCTGCATTTTTCTTTATTGTTATTCTCCTTGTATTACACTCTGATCAGAAAATCCTTTGAGGATTTCTGCTTTAGAAGTACACAACAGGTCAAGTCCAGAAATTAGACTATGGGAGGAATTTACAAATTTATGAGGCCATACAATTAGAGGAGATTATAAAAATGTTTTTAGCTACAGAAATTATTTTGTTTGCTGATTTTGTTTTAATGAACAAATCACCTAAATGGAATTTTCTAATGGATTTTGGATTGCTATCTATTTTTTGTGAATTGCAAATGGAGATTTTTTAGATACCTCACTGTTCAACAATGAAAGTACACAGTATCAAGAAACCATAGCAATTATAATTATTGATGTGGATTTAAGTAAATAATGACTTTACCCAAGAACAAAATTTTTGGACCCATGAGAAATCATCCTGAAATGTCTCCACCCACCATTGAATCCAACAAGGGAGCAATATCCCAGCCAAATGGCAATATCAAGGCTCAAAAATCCTGGGTAATCTACCAACAGGTCCCCCAGGATTTAGTACAGCTAAATCAGGGTGAGGATCTGATGGGAAAATAGGAGGCACCCTTTATCTGCACACAATGTTTCATTAAGGACTTCAAAGGAACACTGCAAAAACTTATCACCGACCAAGTGACAAAAGTAGACTCATTCATGTCCACAGTGAAGCATGAGTGAGTGAATATTAACATCGGACTATTCAGCTACAAGAGGGCTTTTAGTGACAGACCACATAATTTTGAACCATGGTCAAGTGACATGGACAACACCTGAGCTGCCACCCCCTCTCCTAACTACCACACCACACCAACGGGAGGACGTTTGAGCTCTCGACAGATTTAACGTGCTTTAGTGGTACTGAACTTGAACTTGTGACAAGGCCAGCCACGATCTGATTCCTTGACCACTCGGCTACCGCAACCACACACAGTGAAGCATGAGCCAAAGGGATTGAAAAAGTACCTTCAGGACACTATATTTTTAGGAATTTACTCCAGGACTGAATCTTATTACATCTAATTTACTTTCACATTACATCTTATCAGAATTTTAACATAACTTAAGTAAAAGTCTTCAAAAAGTATAAATGTTATTAAGAAGAAAGGACTTGCTAACTCTGCAGTAACACAAGAATACACAGTCCATATCCACCCAACCCCCAATACATTCATCGGAAAGTAAGTGAAGAAAATATAGTACATTTTTAAATATACAGGGAGTAATTTACATGTAGAACAAACTTTAATCTGGTTGGTCGCTAGAATTACATAATGCTTCATTGAACGAGTCTCAAAGGATATTAAATGAATTTGAAGTTATAGCAGAAGCAAGTGACCATTATGTTAATAAAATGCTGCAGCACAAAACAAATATCCCCAGGAGTTAAAAATAGTGGATAAAGGATTACCAAGATAAAAGTAATTCAAATTAAGGTCATATAATCTTCCTCCTTCCAAGGTTCTGCCTGGAAAACATGTGGGTTGGTAAGTTAACAAAGTTAGCAAAAATAAAAAGCATATTATATAGCAAAATTAAAAAGTTATTATATAATGAAACAATAAATTAAAACATGATTGATTTTAGTATGATGTGAATAAATGATATAACAACTATTCAAATGAAACAACTCATCTGTATCAGATCTAGACAGGAAAAGAAAGAAACTGGATGGAAAAGAAGAGGATCAAAAATGGAGATGTATAGCTAGGGTAACCCAGGGATGTGACACCTATGTTTATCAAAGACAGTAATCCCAATGAGAAAGAAACAGATCGCTGGCAATCTCAAAATTGTGATGCCTGAGTACTTACCTAAAGTAGGCAAGTTCTTGAGGGTGCATAGCTAATGAAATATAGAACATATTTTATACCAACAACAAAAAAAGATCAACCAAGATCAAAATGTACAGCATTATTAAATGCAATGCTCTCTACAGAATAGTAAAATAAAAATATTAGATCAATGTTAAAGCATTTTTCTATTTGAAAAAAGTGTTCTGATCTTTCTCATTCTATTCTTTAAACTTACATGAAGACAGCCTTGAAAGTGTAAAAATGAAAACAAAAATTTATACAGAAATAAATTTAAAAAAAGTAAATAAGTTAGATCTCAATTTTACATAATTAGATTTCAAATGCAAAAAAAGGTCAGCACTCAGCAACATTTGTTTTAAAAATAAAAGATATAGAATAAAGACCCATTAAAAGTAAGAAGAAAATCTATAGTTTTTATCTGCTTTGTTTTAAATAACTTATTTTTTGCTTTGAAATGTATTTTGCTTTCAGATTACAGTCTGAATAAATGTGAATAAATAATAATTATTTCATACATCTCTACTAAAAAAATGGATTGCTTCTACATTTAATGCAACACACGGGTCACTGTAATGGACCTCATAATTGTGAATCATGGTCAAATGACACCTGAAAAGATACTCCACACTCCATATTTCCCTACCATGCCAACATGAGGACTTTGAGCAACAACAGATTTAAAATGCAACAGCCCTTCCTACAAGGCAAGTAAAAATAAAAGGTATGAATTTAGGAAGAACAATGTACTATTGACATTGTGATGATTTAATTACTCCAAGGAAATATAAAAAAGGTTATCATACAAAGCCTTTAAAGGTTAGCAATTTAGGAACATTGCCTGCAATTTGGGTGGAGTTTAAATGAAAACGCTTGTGTCAAAACATAAACTGATAACCATACCAATAAAAGTAGGACATACAGGACAAGCTTGATATTGCATTGTCACCATTCCTATGAAGATCTCATTCCCCAACTGACACAAATAGCTGTTGGCTCCACAATTCCACTCTTCCACTTTCTTCTCTTGCTCAGAAAGAATCAGAGAGTCACTGCTCAGGTAGCGATTGAGGGAGTGAGGGTGGCTGCAACCTTCGATGCAAGGAGGATCCCATGAACTAAATAAGGGGAGAGTAAATTTCTCTTCACTTTTAAAACAAATAAATTCATCTTAGTGAACATATTTATTAGTATCCACAGATCTCTTCAATCGAAAGTTTATGTTACACATAAAAAATAATGGAAAAATGCATCTTATTTTTTAAAACTACATAGAGTACTTCAATTTACATAATTTTTCTTTTCTTGTGTCCTGTTTCATTTGGAAATACCCTGCTGAAATTTACTTCTTGATGAACATGAATTTCATCAAATAATATCACCGATTTCACTTTTTATACATATGCAATACATATTTTACATAAATCAATCATAGTTTATCATCTTATGATCTGTCATTTTTTAAAAATAAATAGCTGGAAAGTAAACTAATGTGTGTGCTTAAAATTTTACAACAAATTTGTAGATACTCCAGTTCCAATTTTTTTTTTTAAAAAAAATTTCTTATGTATCTTGGTCACCTCTATTATGTAAGTTTGGGGTACAGATTCCATGTATTTTGTATTTATTGATAACATTAAGGCTTTAGATTTAGAGTTTCACTGCCTTTGAAAGTTCATCTGTGTTTCTTTTTAAAACAAAAATATGAAAACAGGAAAGCCAAAAGTTCTACATAAACTCAAATATTTGAATCAGTACATACAAAGGAGTGTAAAATAAGTTTGTAAATGCACAATATTTATACATAATGGTCCATTAATAACCTTTTTAATTTATCATTTTATCATCCAGGGGTAATTGAGCATAGAAGATACTTCAAAAAAAAAAAAAAAAAACTATTAGGAAATTATTTAAAGTAAAAATGATACCATTTACAGGGGAAGAGGACATAGTACACACTATTTCAAATAAAAATGATTTTGCAAAGATGAATAAATATTTATAATGGAATAAATTTATTTATTGGATAAAATGGTTTTATGCTACAGAAAATGTTTTATATTATAGCTATGGTCAAACAAATTTACAGATAGATTTACAATGTTATAGTAAGCTCATTGTAAGTCTAAAATCATGTAACATACATAATATAGAAAACTAAGTTGTAAAAATGAAGAAAAGAACAGGAGCACTGTTAAATTAGCCCAGTGCATTCCATGAATTGTCAAATGACACTACCAGGCTCAGACGAAATATGAGATATTGCAACCATTTCCCATAATTTTCTGTATCTTTGAAAAGTAATACATTAAAATTAGAACTAACTAACAATAACTAACTTTTATCTGATCATATTTTGCATATTGTCACCAAAAATGTTCATTTGGCAGGATTTTGCACATAACTGACTGAAAAGTATTAAATTTTCTTTAATTGAAAAAAGCATGAAAATTCAAACACCTCAAAAATATATCTTGTAAATTATTTTATATAAGGCATTTAAAATTTACTTGCTTGAAAGCTTGAAAGTAACAAAAATTTTTACATTTTTGGTTGTAAATTTTTATCTGGAATAATCAATCTTCAAATATTCTGAAATATAATACATACAACAAACAATTCTCTCTTAAAGAATTCCGCTCATGAAACTGATTGAGTCCATCATGAATCCCATGAAAATTATTTTTGACAAGTTAACATGGAATAACAAAGTAAGCGGTTAAATGTATTCAATCAGATATTTAACTTTTACAAAATTGTATATTTTTTTTCATTTTAGCAAAACTTACAACTTTTTAGTGAATTTATAAAATCATATTTTTAAAAAAGCTGTTAAAATTCTTTTTAAAACTTTTAAGTTTAAGAAAATTGAAATATTTTAATATTCTTGAAAACAATAGTAAAATAATTAGGTTGACAGGGAAAAAAACCTCAAAACAAAAAAATATCCCTTTTTGTTGGTCCTTAAGTATAAAAAAAACTATGCGAAACACAATTAGTTCATTTATTCTTTTAAACATATATTTACTGATTCTATTACTAAAAAAAGTTCCTTGAGATTTAAAAAACATGCACTATCACTCTTTTAAAAATGTTTCCCCTGTGTTTAAGACACATTTAAAACAAGCTTGCTACCCTGAAGTTATTTAATTGGGGTTTTTTTTCAATAAAGTGTTTTTGTGTTGTCAAGTTTGTTTTTTTTTATATTTTTTCATGAGTGGAAAGTAAGAAATACATCCCCATTAAAAGGTTCTTTTTTGGATGATCTATAATAAGTTTAAATGCTGTTTTAACTTTTATTATGGCTATTTTATAAATTCGTATTTCATATGAAATATTAGAAAATGAAATCTATTGGCTTAGAATAAAATACTACTTGATAATTTTACAGCCACTTTTAAACCAGAATTTAGAATTAGCCAAACCTTTGTTAATCAATTTAGTTTTATTATTTGTACCAAAAACAATCAGTACTGCATGCTTGATGGACATAGCTGCCAAGATATGGATTTGTTTATATAAAGATTAATTAAGAAACTGATAAGCTTAATAACTTCATTATAATCTTTTGCAGCTATTGTAAAGTTATTTAAAGACTTAAACTTTAAAAGAAGCTTATCTTCAAACATATATATTAAAAATGATTTTTGAATGAGTTTTTTATGTGATGAACTGATCATTTTTAACTGAAAAATTAAAATAAATAACAATTAGCAAAGTAAAATTCCAGAAATAAATGGTTTTTTTAGCATTAGATATTCCTACCGTGGAGAAGAAGTGGCTACTTCTAAAGTAGAAAACAAATTATATCCTTCAGCCGGTAGTTCTATGTACATATCACCAAAATCTTTAGTCAATGTATTGTTGTTCAGTGGACTGTAAGCATAGCCCATGCAATGCGCTGTCAAGCTAGATCGATGATAGAAATCGAGAATGCGTTTCCTACAATAAGAAAAGCAATTTTTAAATAGGAAGAAAACAATTTTATGTACAAGTAAAAAATATCTATATTTATGAAATTTTCTCTTTTCATTTTTAGATGTTTTCCTGAACCTAATTTAGAGCATATAACAAATACTGAGAAGTTCCAAAGATTAGTGATACTTTTGAACCATCTTTCACTTACTTTTAAAATTGTAGGATGATTTGGAAAGACAGAAAAGTACTTTTAATAAAGAATGAAATCATTGCAATAGCAGCCTTTATTTAGATTCAGGAAATTATTTCATGTTAATAACTATAAATGTATTAAAGTCTGATATTAAGTTCAAAATATTAATTTTAAAAATATGTTTACACATAATTTTCAACTTTTGTAAATATAAATACAAACAAATATTTATAATTCTATATTTAGTACAATACAATTTTGACAATATATGACAATATTACTTCTTAGTAGCAACAAAAATAAGAAAACAGTTTACAATATAAATATATTTAAATTTACATTTCAGTGTTTAAACAGAATGCTCTTTTTTTTAAAAAAAAATCAATTTCAATCATTAAAAATAATTTATAATATATATATATATGCCTTCTAAAAAATCAAATTCCCATATCCATAAATAAAATAAAGTATCAAACATTTACAGAATATAGAATATTTTCTAACTTTACATTTATATGCAATTTTTTTAAAAAACAATAAAAGCACAGCACTTGTGCATGCACAAAAATTTTAATTGCAATGCTTTGTGCAATCATAACAAAAAAATAGGAACTTAGCTCAGAAAACTTTTATAGCAACTGGAAAAACACTTGTAAAGCAAACAAATTAGATTACTACTAAGAGGAATATTCCCATAATCATTGTTTATTTTCCCTTTCTCTTCTTCTTGTATATTTGATTTATTTTTGTTAAATGAGTTTCTCAAACATCTGATGAAACTTTTTTTATTCAACATTTATTGAAGCTTTCTGCATCAAGAGATTTAATTTTTCCCATGGCTAAAAATTTGAAAAAAAAAAGCAATTTTATTATAAAAAATAAAAATTATTATAAACAGTTACAAAAAAAAAAAAAAGCTCATGCAATATACCAAATTCCTATAACAGTTCAGGAAAAATTCAATTTTGAAATTATGATCAGAAATCCCAGTGTCTTAAAGGGCCATATACTAAATAAATCTTATAGAACCACTTAATACAGGGTGAATATTAAGAATTGTTTGCATAAAGTGATATAATTTTGCCCCTAATGGTTTTCCCAAATATATATAAAAAAAACTATTGATATTTAAAACAAAGGCCATTTAGAGACCATTCAATAACTAATTCTGCAAAAAGAATTTAGAATTGAAACTTATTTCAGAAGTTAATTCAAAATTTTACCCAAGTTAACTGACCTATCAGCATTCTAATTTAATTCTCTTGGACATTAATATCAATTTTGTAACAGCAGTGATAAAAATTGTAAAAGTTACTAAGAGTCAAGTTACACCCCTTTTTGATGAATGTACATGGTTAAATATGTAATCTAATGCAGATATTTGCACTTTAAACATATATAACAAAAACAATATTCACCTATCTGATTCAGTAAGAACTCGAATATCATTTCCATCCCAATATTCATTACATGCATCCAATACCAGATCAGCAGTACCTTGGGAAAACAACTGATTGCTGCCTAAGAGAAAATAAACTTAAGTCTTTTTGAAAATTCAAAGCAAGCCGCCTACAGGACTTTGTAAAGAAATCTACAAACTATTTACCAAGAACACATATGAAAAAAAAATCTACAATGACAAACGTTTAACCATTTTTATTCAGAAGACCAAGAAAAGAAATTCAAAATAATAAAATTAATTGAAGGAGGGTGCTTTCATTAGCCTTTACAACAAATATTTAGGAGATGACTGCTGGTCAGAAATAATATCAATTGGCAAGTTTGAAATATCAACTAAATTCGAAGTAAACAAAATACTTCTTTTTATATCAGAATTCTAGTCAGTCAATCTGGTAGCATTAGAAACAACAACAGGTATAAAAATAGTAGAATTCTAGTAACTTACAGAATTTACTCTAGTAAGATTCCCAAACAGTTAATATTACAACATTTAAAAAAAATACATAAATAATATTTTTAAAAATGCAGAAAAATATTAATTGTTTAACAAAAATAAAAAGTACAAAAGAGAATTTGTAACAGAATAAAGTATTTTAATAATATATTTGAAATATTACCTCTATGTAGATCTTTTACAATAGCACAAGACATATTTGGAAAAGGCATTTTTAGACGAGGAAAATTAAGAGACCTGGCCAATTTCCCTTTCTGTACAATTTCTGGATGCTAATTGAAGAGGGATAATTAGACAAAGCTATTCAAGTAAAATAAATTCATACATTGGATACTTTAAAAACTACTTACGACATGTCTAAATATACCAAGTAATTGTTCCAGATCATAAAAATCAACCACTGAATCAGTAAATCCTATTTGTTTAGCAAGTTCACAGAGACATCTAAAAAAATGAAAAGAATTTCTTGTATTGATAACAGTTGAATTTAATTTAAAATTAAGAAATAAAAGTGTTCGATGCATAGAACATATTTTTAGGGGCTATGTTGCAGACATGCATATACATACCTGCCAACTTTTGAAAAATACCTATACAATAGTGTATCAGTTTTCATGAATCAAGTCAATACAAAAAAAAAAAATGTAGTATCCTCTTAGTAAAATATTTATATTCTAAAATTTTTTTTGCCTTATTTTTTAAAAATATTTACATATCATGTGTTATTTTATAAAATTTAAAATTATCATTTGCTTGAAATGTCGATCACACTTCATTTTATGTTTTTATATACAGTACATATAAAGGGTTTTCCAATAGGGACTTGACAATTTTGAATTTAGTTTGTGAACGCACCTTTTCACTTAACATCGAACTGTCACTGTCAGTTTATTCAGTAGACATAACCTTTTCATCATGGTGAAGTACACGAACGAACAACGTCTGCAAATCTTAAAAATTTACTACAGAAATTCGGAGTCGGTGGCCGCTACTTTAAGAGCGTTAACTCCGATTTTCAGTTGTAATTCTCGCCCTAGTAGACAGGCAGTAACAAGTTTAGTGAAAAAGTTTGAGTCTACATATCCGTTGTGTGATGTTGCCGTGCCAGTGAGACTACGGGTTGGTCGAAGTGTCGAAAATATCGCTGCCGTTGAAATGTCCGTAGCAAATGATCCAAATCAGTCAATTCCATGGCGTTCTCAAGAGTTCGGCATCGCCAAGACCACTTTATGGCGAATTTTGAGTAAGGATCTTACTTTACACCCATACAAGATCAGGCTCACTCAAGAATTGAAGCCGATGGACCATTCGAAGCAACGTACGTTCTCCGATTGGGCTCTGGAAAAGATGCGCCAAGATGATCAATTTCATCGCAAAATCATCTTCAGTGACGAAGCTCATTTCTGGCTCAATGGGTTTGTCAATAAACAAAATATGCCGTATTGGGCAGGTGAGAATCCACATGTACTTAATGAAAAACCACTTCATCCACAAAAAATAACTGTTTGGTGCGTTTTGCATGCTGGCGGCGTCATAGGGCCATATTTTTTCTTCGACGATAGTGGTCGCCATGTTACTGTGAATGGTGATCGTTATCACACCATGAGTATCGATTATTTTTGGCCCGAATTGGAATATATGGACTTGGACAGCATTTGGTTTCAACAGGATGGCGCCACAAGCCCCACAGCACACGTTACAAATGATTTATTGAAGAACAAGTTTGATGAGCGTGTTATCTCAAGAAATGGACCAGTCGATTGGCCGCCTCGTTCGTGCGATTTAACGCCTCTAGATTTTTTTCTTAGGGGCTACGTCAAGTCATTGGTCTATGCTAATAAGCCAATGACGTTGGAAGATCTTAAAACCAACATTGAACGCGAATAGCAGCCATTTCAGCAGAAATGTGTGGCCGAGTCATGGAAAATTGGGTCCAATGAATCGACCGCTGCAAACGTGCCCACGGTGGCCATATGAGCGAAGTTGAGTTCCATTCATAAATGTTTTGAATGTACTTCAACCCGATAATAAAGTTTTTGAAATATCTCAAATGGTTTTCATTTTATTTTGAAAAAAAGTTGTCAAGTCCTTATTGGAAAACCCATTATATATATATATATATAAAGAAATATACAGTATATATGTTACCATATTAAAGTGTATAATTCAGTTATTTCATAGAATAACTAGGTATTTCATGAAATAACTAGACAAGTCAGTTAAAAGTATATATAACAGATGAAAGTATGCATAGAAAGTATATACTAGATGAAAATATATATAATAGATGAAATA
Source organism: Trichonephila inaurata madagascariensis (assembly GCA_019973955.1). NCBI lineage: Eukaryota > Metazoa > Arthropoda > Arachnida > Araneae > Nephilidae > Trichonephila > Trichonephila inaurata. Next base: position 61,580 of record BMAV01007191.1, read on the forward strand.
TTTCATTCTTTATTTTTTATTTCTAATGGGCTGTGATCGGTCATTATTCATTGCAGACCTAGTACATCCCCCGGAAGCTGGTATAACACATATTTCATTCTTTACCTAGTTATTTCATGAAATAACTACTGATGAATCATTAAATTGAAAAACAAACAATTTCACAGTTATTTTATAATTATTTTTGATGTGTAACATCTGGCCTGTCCACATATCATAGTTTCTTTACTTATGATAACCTGCATGGGGCAGGGAAGGGCTTACACACTAGAATATCATTCTTCCATGATAATCCTTGTGCCACTTTTTTGATGGTATCAGGTTGATAATTGGGGGATCGACTAAATTAATGTTTAGATCCCAAAACCCTGGGACGGGACCCCCCAGGTGAATCCCCCCTCCTGGGCAGCTTTTTTACCAATAGCTCGACATCCGAGTCTCTCAGTCCATTCAGACATGGCTCATTGGATCCCTCTTCATCCACTGTGTACTTTCACCAATTTTTCTTGCTCATAGGGTCATTCTTTCTATTTTATTTAATCATTTTAAGCTATTTTAAATTTTTTTAAACTTATTTAAATTGGTAATATCTCGCTTGTATTTGAGTCTCAGTTCTGAGATTTGAATCACAGGTTACACTAATCGAGACCTATACATCTAACCACTCAGCCCTTGTTTAGTAGGCCAAGGGAGGGCTTTAGCACTAAAATATCATTTCCCCATGTTAATCCTATGGTGCCACTTTTTTAATGGTATGGGGTTGATATTTGGGGGATCGACTGAATTAATGTTCAAATCCTGAAATCCTGGGACACGACCACCTCCTAGGCAGCTTTTTTGCCAATAGCTCGACACCCGAGTCTCTCAGTCCATTCGGACCTGACTCAATCGATCCCTCTTCATACACTGTATACTTCCAACAATTTTCTTGCTCATAGGGTCATTCTTTCTATTTCCTTTAATCATTTTAAACTATCTTAAATTAACAATATCTTGGTTTGTATTTGAGTCTCAGCTCTGAGATTTGAACCAGAGGTTACACTCATCGAGACCCATACATCTAACCATTCAGCCCTCGTTTAGTAGGCCTAAGGAGGGCTTTAGCACTAAGATATCATTTCCCTATGTTAATCTCATAGTGCCACCTTTTTTATAGTGTGGGGGTGATATTTGGGCGACCGACTAAATTAATGTTCAGATCCTGAAATTCTGGGACGCTTTCCCCCCTGTGTACTCCCCTTCTAATGGGCTATTTCCTTCATATCTCGAATCCTAGACCAGCTTGGTCATCTATACCTGCCTGATTCCATAGATATCCCTATGAGCTTTCTGCACATATAATTTCAATGCAATAATCTTATTTCCTCTCCCCATTTCAATCTCTACGAGGATATTTGAGTCTCTGCTTTGAAACTCGAACCATAAGCTATATTTCAAACTTAACGATCAAGTAATCGTTATTGTATAGAATACCTAGTTAAAGTGTAGAATTTAATAATATTATATACTTTAACTGACTTGTCCAGTTATTTCATGGAATACCTAGTAAAGGATTTCACACTTTAATGATAACATATATATAAATAAAGGATTTAATTGGATTGATGAAATGAAGAGTGGGGGCCGCCCCCCCCAACATGCAGACATAAATCTTTAAACAAGCATTAACACATGCTATATTACTTTAATTCGAAAAGTAGTCCAGTACCACAATTTAAAGCTAAAACAATGACCTCTTAGTAGCTATAAAAGAAAAACTAATTGCATATATAATAAGCAATATATTCAAAATAATAACATTAAAAAATTGTTTTGTTTACAAAATGTAATATAAAATTCTTTATAGATTAATGTTTATTCTTTTGTTATTTGAATAATTAAACACCCCTCAAGTCAAAATACCAAAAAATATAAAATCTTACAAAATGTATAAAAACAAAATCATTTTCATAGCATAAAGTAAATTTTACAAGCCATACTAAATAACTCAAAATTAAAAAGAATAGAATAGCTTAGAATATAATTATGAAAATAGCTTATATATACAAATACATTTTTAAAAAATATAGGATTCAGAAAACTATGCATCACTCACAAAATTTTTATTGGTTTTTTCAAATACCTTTTATTGACAACAGGAACAGCAGACTCGTTGTACAGAGATTCACAAGCAATATGATCAGAAAACTTGGTATAATGTTCTTGGGCTTTGGGATTACAAGTATTAAGCAAAATGCCTAAACCCTAAATTTATAAATTTGTTGATTACTTGTTATAAAATATATTTTTAGTACCTTTATTATTCACTTTTATTTATATTTGGTAATGAATTATAAGAATTTTGATAAATTTATGCTCATAACTAGAGGAAAATATTCTTTTTCAATAACTAAAATTTTTATTTAAAGGGAAAAAATATTAATAAAATATTCTATCAACTGTAAAATTATTTAAATATAAAACAAATTCTGATTCAAGAAGTAAAATGAAACTTTTAGAGACTATTTAAAAATGCACAATGAGATTTTTCAAAAGATACAAAATATAATTCAAAAGTGTTTACAATATAAGTTCATGATATGCAAAAACTCAATAAAACTTGATGAATAAATCATTAAATTACAGAAAGATAAAATAATTTTTATTAACAATGAGATAATGCTGTCTTTATTAAATTATTGGTTTCATTGTAAATAACACATTTCTTGTTGATTTTCAAAGAATTTTAATTCAACTTGGAAATTGTTTGCAATAAATATTCAAGGATTCTATAATGTATGCTAATGATATTTAATCATGTTTCCTACTTCAATGCAGTATTTCTTTTTCAAAGAAGGGAGACAAAAATATTTACTACAAATTTTTAACAAATAATTAAAATTGAATAATTATATAATGTACTTTACATATACTTTCAATCTAAAATATATTTTTCTAAATAAGCTTATTTTAATAATAAAAAAAGTTCTGCTTTTTTTTAAATATAAAATGAAATAAATTTACAGCAAGAGTTATTTTAGTAAAAAACAAAAGTATTAAAACTTGTTTTATAAAAACGAAATTAAATGGAATTAAAAAGGATATTTCTTAATAAATGTGAACAGACCTCATATTCTTTAATAAAATTCTTTGTGTGTGTGTCACTAAATCAGTCTCTAGGATTTTAAAAAATACCATCTTAATTCAAGATACTATAAAAAAAGAAGTTGGAGTGCATGGCAGAAAAAATACATTTCCTATTCTTGAGATAATCATTACTCAATGAATTAGTAGCCCAAATTATTATATTGAGCATGGAAAAGACTTTATAATGCTAATTATAAAAACTTTTGTTCCATTAAAAAAAACCCAAAACAAGCATAGCCGGATAATTTACATGATACAAAGAATTTAAAAAGTAGACAGCTGATTACCAAAAGAGGGTAAACTACTATTACTTACTAAATAAAAATATAACATAAAAGCAAATTAAAAATTATTTTTAAAAAAATTAAAACATTTCCATTTAAATACACAAACAAAATTCTGACTCAATTCACAAATCAACAAAAGTGTAATTATTTATACCCAGAGTAAAAATTTAGCTGTATTCCTTTGGAGTGCATTCTCACATGAGTTAACAGCAATTTCAACATCAGTGATAAAAAAGAAAACTTTTTTAATGAAAGAAGTTTGGAAGTACTTCCATAAGATGTGTAAATAGTTACAAAAAAATAAATAAATAAAAATAAAAAGAATAATAATAATGTCCAACAAAAAGCAGTAAATTGAAAGTATTGGAATATGATATCATCAAAATAAAATATGCTCAACTGAGTTGATGGAAACATTTCAATAGATATCATAGCTTTCCTGTAGAATTTACCCAAGACTCAATTGATTCAATAACTCAAAATTTACAATAATATTAAGTTAAATTAAAGTTATTAAAAATTAAATTTGTTATGATTAGAAAATAATAAACTAAAGTGAGGGGAAAACTCTCTAAAGTTAAACTTACTTCTTGTAAACTGAGAATGTGGAAAAAGATGAATGGGCAGGGTTTTGTCTAACTAATTCTAGAAAATTTTGCAGCAGAGCTGAGAGTAAGCTATTTGATTGGTCCACAGAATAAGCAAATAAATTTACTTTTGTAATTTGTTGAAGAATGAAATTTTGTTAGAAATGATCAAAACAGTTCAAAACACAGACTAACAGCTTTGCATTTTTTTTTTAAAAAGTAAAGAAGCAGCAGCCATATAATTTAATCCATGAGTCACTATTTACTTTATTATCAAATGCATGTACCTTTCCATTACACCAGTGATTCGCAACCCCCAGTCCACAGACCAGTACCAGTCCGTGGATCAAATGGTGACGGGCTGCCTAAAGAACATTTAACTATTGCCATTTTATTTAAAGTGGTGTATTTCTCTCGGAGTTGAGCAACTTTCCACGGAAATCACTTGATATTCCATGTTAAATCACATTTATTCTTTTTTGGTGTAACTATATTTTAATCTAAAGGCATATTTAAATGTAACTAAATTAAAATTGTTAAATCAAAACAATCTAAAATATAAATAATCAACATGTCCCACCCTCAACAGACCGTGGTAAAATTATCAAACATTGACCAGTCTACAGCGATAAAAAGGTTGCGGAGCACTGCATTAGACCACAACTTCCCACCACTAATCAAAAGGCATAGCAGTTACATTCCTCAAAAGATTTTGGTATTTCTTCATACTAAAGGCAGTCATTAGAAATGCTAATAGTGCAAAATGTATAGAAGATTACCATTGTCACATTTGAGTAATAATGTATATAGTCAATATCCAACAAGATTTTAAATATTAAAAAAGGAAACATACCAAAGGTTTCAGATTATCAGCATAAAACTTCCAATTTGGATCATCAAACTGAATACCAAATGGGCTGTGTAAATTGTGTGTCAGATCCAGTACTTCTACCTGGCTGCCAGGATGGTAGACTGAAAGGAGAATTTTATTTATTTTCTCAAATAGAAAAACACTTTTTTTTAGTGTATAAAAGATAACTACCGTATTTTCCTGTATATAATGTGTTAAAAAGTTTCAAATTTCATTGTGCGTATTATAAGACGCCACAGATTATCTGAGAAAAAACATTCTCCATCAGAAAAGCTAACAATAAAGTTTTGAAAGAAATGACGTTTATGTTTTATAAAATAAATAATAGATGGCACTTTCATGACTCAGATGACATATTTCAGCCATAACTAGTTTTTGTCCAATTACATTCAAAAATGAATTCGATTCCTCGGAAGGAAAAACAGTCACTAGTCACTGGCGCCATTTCCAATTTTCTCTTGACTAGAGCTATTATGTCCTTGGAAAGTTTTCATCATGTTGAATGCAAACTTCAAGTTAAAAGTTATAGAGAAGGCTACCAAAATCGGAAAGCTGCAAGGTTTTTCGGTGTTGACAAATCGAATATTCGTTTGGGGTGAAAAAACAAGAACAACTTTGAAAATTGTGATCCACGTTAAAGAGACGTTCGTCATGGAAAACCTCACTGGCCGGAATTAGAGGAAGAAATAAATAAATGGATTTTAAAAGAAAGAGACAATGGGAAAGCAGTCTCGATCTTAATTTTTTTGCTGTTAACTTGCTAAATTAAAAAAAAAGAAAGATTTTCTCAGCGTGGAATGTTTTGTTTAACAACTCAAAACATAGATGGCAGTAGCAAAGAATTTTTTTTGTTTTATTGAGATTATCATACATATTTAAAAAGACGTTTCATAATAAATTTTTTTTCTGTACAATTCCTTACTTCTATTTTTAATTATATTGTGTATTTTTTATCTTATATGACACTCATTATCCGCAGTTTATATTTTGGATTGTTTGCCATGACTGTTGCGGATTATACAATTTTTTTTTTTTATTTTACTCAAAAAAGGGGCTTTGCGGATTATATACAGGAAAATACAGTAGGAGCATTTTCCAAAAACGGCCGTTGTACAAGGGTGAGCCAGAAAATAAGTTTCCTCTGTCAACTGTGCTCATAGTTGAGTGAAAAAGTAAAAACATAGAATGAGATATTAAAGATAAGACATAACTTTATTTTTCCAGTTAAGTACCAAGTACATTGAGACATACCACATAATAAGCTTCAAAAAACCCTCCAGGAAAAACACAGGGCTTTGCATACGGAAGAAATGTTTACTATGGGCGAAAGGTGACACAGCAGGTGAACATGCAAGACATCAATACATCATTTGTTAGTACATTGGGTATGCTATGCGGTACTGTGACACCCTGTCAAAATTAAAAGAGGCAATAGGGAAAATACGGCCCTGGCTTCTCAGATCTGGCATTCTATTGTTAAATGACTCTGGTAATGCAAAACCATATTGGAACTCTTGGTTGGCAGTGCCTACACAATTTGCCATACAGTCTTGATCTTGCACCAAGTGACTTTCATCTGTTTCTGGATTTGAAGAAGAATCTCATGGGAAGGCACTTTGGAAGCAAAGCTGCAGTCAAACAAGCCATTAAACTCTTCTTCCATATGCAAAGCCCTGAGTTTTTCCTTGAGGGCTTTTTGAAGCTTATCAAGCGGTATGTCAAATGTCTCAATGTACTTTCATACACAATTCTGATGACAGTCAGCAGGGGAAACTTATTTTCTGACTCCCCCTCATAAATGCTACATAATGCCTCTGTATTGTGTACAAAAACTGCTAATTAAAAAAAAAAACTTCCAATTATTCACCTTACTCCTCCAACTTTCTTCTATAGCTGCAGGAGGCAAGATACAATAGTTGTGAATTTGTGGCTGGCATTGTTTCTGTTCAGTTGCTAGTTCAAATCTTGGTGTCACTAAAGCAAATGAAATCTGTTGGACCTCAAAATCCTTATGAAGGAGTAGTGTGAAAATTTGGAAAGTAGGATATTAATTCAAATGTCACCATCACCACTCGATTGAGATTCAAAATTATAAGATTTGTTATATATTTTTTTTCTTCTTTTTTTTACAATGAAAACACTAGAGTTCTTTTCAGAGAATTTATTGGCGTTCAAAGAGAATAATAACATTAAACTAACCACAGTACTTTCATGTTGAAACAATAAAACTCTTTCAGACCATCCTCACATTTAAAGATGTGAATAAATAGCAACCCTCTCCACAGATGCACAGAACGTTATCCTATCGCCAACTGTAGCCAGACATTACAAGATTTGTTAACAAAGAACTACATGTTGCTTGCTTTCAAATGTTACATTAATTAACAAGTGATAAAGAAACTTTCTGGCCCTTTTTTGCACATGCAATACAGTCCTTTGCTGACAGTTTCCCAAAGCTATATGTTGTTGTAAGTGTGTTTGTTGTTAAGGACAGTGATTATTTCAAAACTGAAAAAAACTTGGTATTTTCAGGTTAAATTTTTTGACACAATTCAACTTTTAATAGCATCATGCATTTTAATCAGATATCATAAATTTGGGCAACTTAAGTTTACTAATTTTAATATTACTTACTATGATCTTTTACATCCAGTCTTTTATGCAGTTTGGTTAGCTTTTTGTTTTCCACTGCTTCCTCATTTAAACAAGAATCACTTGTGTCTGGATTAGGTTCTTCCGAGTCCCCACAAGTGTGAGTACTTGCTTCGGAGTTGGATTTGCTTTTGGGTGATTTTAGAAAAAACACTTTTTCAGCTGTGGGATTTGGCCAAGACAAAATACCTTTCTTATCCACACAGCACAATGCCTAAAGTAGTTTCAAAGTAAATATAGATCTCATATAACTAAACTATTATTTCTCATCAAGAGGGTTATTTAAGTAAAAAAAACTTTTTGTCAAATAACTATATTTTATTCTAAGAAATTTTTCAAATGAAATATATGAGCATTTAAAAAAAATGTACAGTTATAGATTCTTAAAGTCTAAGAAATTATATAGAAACGCAATAAAGTTATAATATTTCATACATAGCTGAAGAAATTAAAACATATAAAGAAGTACTGCTTATTCTTTTTAAGGTACAGATAAGAAAATTAAAGAAGTAAACTGAAAAGGATTAAAATTAAGTATTGATATAAAGCATGAGAAAATCACACTTTTCTGTTAAATTAAAGATAAATTCATGACAGAATAAGAGAATATCCAGCACATTTTTTGCAGGAAAGATAAAATTTAAGCACAATACATTTTTTTTTTTTAATCCTATGCATTTAATTTTTTTTTTGCTGTTATTGTCTAAATCAATATAAATTCACAACTTAAATATTTATTAACTTTTTATGACATTTATCAATGTTAAATACATTACACTAGAATTACATACTGTATCAATATAATAATATTGATAGAATTAAATTCATATAAGTAAGCAAACCACATCTTTTTATAATTAATAAATTACAGGTGGTTGAATTTTATAATTATTTTTTATCAACTGTATATTTCTGTGTATGAGCTGGGAATTTTCGGAATTTCTTAGAAGTTGAAATAAAGTGGTTGGCTTATTTACAAATCTACTAATTTCAGAAAAAATGTAGTTCATGAAAAGCTTTTTTAACACTTTTTGTGAGGAAAGCTCATACAGTTTTAATGTGTAACTTTTAGGGTATTTTGCATGAAACTTTTATTCTAAAAAAAAAGTCACATGAATCCTTCAAAGTCAGCATCAGAAATAGAGTTTCTGAATAGTTTGTAAGATTCACTATAACTCTTTGGGGTGTCTCAATGCATATGATCATCATTTGGAGAGCCTTCTCCCCAGGGGATGAAACTTAGATCGAGGGTCGCATGCTGCCCTGATTTTTACATCTCCCAAATTCAAAATTTTTTCATTCACTCTTGAATTTGTTTCTCATTTAAAAAAAATTCCAAGCAGCCATACAATTAGTCATATACAAATTCATCTTTCTGCTCATTTTCCAAACAAAAACTAAACAAAGCAAAATGGTAGAGAAAGTAAGACTGGTGCAGATAGTACACAGAATAACATAATCAGAAAAAGTCTATTAGCTTCAGATCAAAGTTACCTGAAACGAAACTATGGCCCTTGGCATCTAGCATTTTACCTTACGTCATTTAAATTTTTATTTTCACACAAGAAGTCCTTTCTTAAAACATTTTTGAGTACTGCTTTGAACATAGCAATTTTGCTCATAGTCATGGAAATTTACAGTGAAGTTTGGCTACAATATTTGTTAGCTAAAATTGTATAAGTAATAAAAAAGACCATACTTGTTACTGGCCATATCACACACACACATTTGCCTACTTTCAATAAACTTTACAATACAAAAACACTGTAAGCTATTTGAAACAAATCACATAATCTTCAATAAAACAAAAATACAAAGACATCTAAATTAGCATCCCACTTATCCAATTTCCGTGTGTGGATTTTGGATTCAATTGCAATTTAATATGCAACAAATTCAATTATTCCAATCAACAATTTTTAACAATAACAAAAATTGATTCTAAAATTAAACTATCAAACTATTATCATATAACCCAGTATACAAGGTGTGATACAAAAAAAAATAGACTAAGAGTGTAGCTTGAAAACAGAGTGGAGTTGGCAACAACTATTTTGATGACATTACCCCACACCCCTCCTTTATCCATGTGGCCAGTTTTGCTTTAATTGATCACACCAGTTGGGAGAGGGTCATTGAGTGAACACCTGCAACTGCATTCTGCCGAAAAAATGTTGAGTCAACATCAAGTTTCAAGTGAAACTTAAGAAATCAACCATGAAAACATTTCAAATATTAACCGAGGCTTATGGAGATGAAACTTTGTCTCATGCACATGTGTTTGAATGAGGTTTTCAGAGAGAAGGGTTAATGTGGAAGATGATAAATGCTTGGTGACCAAGGTCAGAGATTGTAGACCGAAACATTGCTAAAACTTGCGACATGAGAGGGTTCCCACTCACATCAGTGGTCAGACTGTTAATCAACACTACTACATTGAAGTACTAAAAAGAATTTGTGAAAAAATTTGGGAGAAAAGATCAGAATTGGGGTGATAGATAGCTGTTGCACCAAAAGGCAATGCACCGACTCACACAGCCCTATCTCTCAAGTTTCTGACCAGCAAAAACATTACTGCGATGGAGCGTACTCCTTATTCAACCGGATTTGTCCCCATGCGCTTCCCTGCCCCTACAGTTAAATCTTGCTTAAATGGAACCCATTTTACCTCAGTTGTTCAGGCAAAAATGGAGAGCCACCTGAAAGGCCTTCCAAAAACCTTGTTCTAACAATGTTCAAACAATGGCAGCCCCGAATGCAGAAATGTGTAAATGCTGAAGGGAATTACTTTGAAGGTGATAATGTCATGGAGAACTGATTCTGTAAATAAAATGATTTTTTGGAACAGTTTCGTTTTTTTTTTTTTTTTTTTTGAGTCACACCTCACATAATAACCTAACACTTTTAACACAAAAAAATATCAATTTACAGGTATCTGCCATAAACCGGAAATAAAAAATATAGCATTAAAAATAAAAACAAAACAGATGGGCATGCAAAATTACATTTCTAGGCATATCCAAGGAAATGACATACCTTATGAACTTTAATAATTGGATTACATGAAAATAGTCATATCTATCTTCTGTTAAACTTCATGTAAATCATTGATTTCCTTTTTTTCACACTCACTATTACTCTGATGCATAAATAATCATCTTCCAATCTACCTAGATTGTTAAATATACTATTTTTTTTTTAAAGGATTTTTTAAAATGGGTCAAGTTTAAATTCATTCCATGTTTCAGTTATCCACTCACAAACTATTTCTAATGATAAAGAGTATTGCACACGTACATTTCAGATTTCTTCTTAAAAAAAAGGTACGCATTATACAGCGAATTTATCTAAAACTTAAAATATGCAGTTAGAAATCAGTTCAGTACTGTAAATCTGGAGACTTGGCCGCCTTATGCTCCAATAGAATTTGGATTAGTTTTTTAACTTAGGTTGCAACATACAGCTAGTGATTGCACTGTACATCAGTGGTCTTAATTATCGCCTTGTGCTTCAGCCGAAATTGATGAAAGGAGAGAATTGACAATCTATTCGCTGAAATTTTAGAATCTATTGGTTGAGATGTTAAAAATTCTTCAACTTTTTCAATATGCTCTATTGTTTTACAATTCGCTATTGAGGAATAAGACCATTCTCAGTGTTTGGAGATAAAATTTTTCAAAATTTTACGCTGCGATTTGTATTTGGTACAGGTTAATATAAAACATTTACTAGTTTCTGGTACTTGACAATCTGCACACAAAGGAGAATCTGTTTGTTTAAAAAGAAAATAAATATCGTTTAATGGTTATTTTTTAGCTCGCAGCTTATTGATTAAAACTTCTGTACTTCTATTTTTTGCTGCATGTCTATTCCACTTTTCAAGATGAGAAATATAATTATATTTTTTATATCTTCTGCTGTTTTTCCATGCTTCATCGTTTTTACTTTTATGTTGTTTTTGAAAAATGCATGAAGATCTTCCAAAGAAATCCAAGGAATAATATTCCATGGTTCTGGAGAGGCTTTAGTTAATTTATCCACTTCTTCATTGATCTCTATTCCCTTGTGAGATGGTAACCAAATGAATGTAATGGATTGAACTATTTGGAGACACTCTTGTAAAGTTTAACTTAAATTTAAAATTATCGTATTGGATTTCCTATTAATATTTTGAATACTTTTTAAAACTGATAAACTGTCCGACAGGTTAACATAGTTTTCTGCTTCAGTAACCCAATTTTGTAACGCAGTTCATATGGCTATTGCTTCAGCAGTGAAAATTGAAATCCTTTCTTTCAGTAAGTAATTCTGTCGAACTTTTTTTGGGGAGATCAAAATTCCTATTGATGTTTGATTAGTATTTTTTGAACCATCTGTTGCTATTATGATGCTGTTATTAAAATTTATTTGGATGTAATCAGTAAAACATTTTTTGCACGATGATTTCTGGTCGATTCCTCTTTTGAAACAGCAGTTCATGAGTATAGATGTTTATTTAGTGATTTTCGTTAGAAATACTAGCTACTGCAGCCTGCAACATTGTTTTGAACTGAAGTTTAGAGAACTAATACTTAAGTTGAAAAATATTCTTAACTTTCATTATTTCATTTAAAAGTACAATTAAATTAAGAAGATTTAATTACTCCATAGATTTTCATTGAGAATGGATTGGCTGTTTGTAGTCACATTTTGAAGCAACACAGGGAAATTTGATGATAAAGGATAGTCAATTACCAAAAAAAGATACCTAAGCTAGAAAGCACCCTCTCAACACCATGCTTGCATAATTTTGAACTTCTCAAAAGATTTAATACACATCATTCCCTCTACATGGTAAGTCTTTAATGGTAGCAGGGCTTGATTTCACAACTTAGTAGAAACAATGTAGGCTGTTAAAGCTTCAAAAGAAAATCTAAACTAATTTTCTTAGCTTTCCAAAATATTATAAGGATACCAAATCACTCTTTACAAACTTCTAAATTGAAGTAGTATTAATTAAAATTCCTACTATGGTGGCTAGCAATTTGAAATAAGAGAGATAAATCTTTTCAAAGATTACCAATAAAAAAATAACTTTATTCTGACTTCTGCTCTAAACATAAACAATCGAATAAAAAACCGGTGATGCCATTCATAAAATAGTAAATTGTAAATTGAAAAATACTAATGCAATTTTTTTACTAATGTTTCTATCTGAAATTTAAAGTTTGTAATTAAAATACAAAGAATAAATAAATAATTTATTTTCAACATAGAGCCATGATTTCAATCATAACAATTTGGCCCATTGAAAATGGAACTGACATCTGGGATTACCATAAATATATCAATTTTTCAAAATGGTCCTACATAAAAAGAACAGATTGCTTTTAGACATGAAAAACCATTCTTACAGTGACACTGCCCAACACTTGTAGAAGATTGGCTGATCTCCAAAGATAGCCATCCTGACCCATGAGTAGAGAACAACTTAGGCGTTTCAGTTCTGACCAGTTCAGATATGTTTCAATGGAAGAAGAAGGGATTTCTTCCATTTCATCAAATGGATCAATAGGTTTCTGAAATAGTAGTTAGATGATCTTATAAATAATGATGGAAATATGAATCAGAGAATTCTCTACAAATACACTGCTTTTATTACAAAATATCCTTTTGATATCAAAAATGAATAACACACAGGGATATAAAACTGCTTTAAATAATTCCTAATTTATATTATTACTATATTTATTTTAATCTAAGTCCTACTTTTAACCAGTGTTAATACTACTGAAAATCAGGTGTGGTTTAGAATCAAGGGCAGAAAAAAAAATTACGGGGGGGGGGGGGCCAAATTGATCATGATAGCAATGGTTAGAGCATTTACAAGTTTATGTATGCATTTCAAAGTTTAAAATCATGGTTAAATTAATTAATTAGTCACTTCTTACTGTTTTCACATACATATTCCAAATTTTTTTAAATTCCCAAAATATCGGAAATTACATTTTACACTATTTCTTCACAAAAACGAGCCGAGAATTTGAGGTGAGGCTCTTGGATTTTAATAAATTCAGTAAATAATTATTATTCATTTTAAGAATAAAATTACATAGATTTATATTTTTAATCAAGAATATGATGTATTTTCTTAATTCCGAACAAAATGAATTTTAAACATGCAGTGACTGCATTAATGAAAAAGTTTATTTTAAATGTTACTTATTTAAAAAAAATTCAGAAATACCTATTAATTTTACATTATAATATTTTATGGTTTTTCTTTATTATAACAAAATTTTGATTAAAGATTTAGCATTGAAAATATTCTCTAAAAATGAGAACATAAGACACACTTATCTAAGGTCTAACATCTTTCAGAACTCTCAAAAAATATTATTAACAATTTTGGTTTTTCAAACCCCACTAATCTCTTTGTGTCAACTCTAAATAAAGGAGTTCTATTGCAACTGATGAAGCTCAGTGGCTGAGTGGTAGTATATCACGCTTTCATGCCACAGATCCGGGGTTCAAACAGCTTTTCATCCCTTGTGGGTCAATAAATGAGTAACAAACTTGCTTGGGAACTAAACACTGGGGGTTTTGCATCAGATTGACCATCTGACCAAAACATCTGCTCATGCACCTCAGTGCCCAAGGTCATGAAAACTGAGATGGGCATGGTAGACCTTGGCCCTCTATGGGCTGTTGCTCCACTGAGTTTAGTTGAATGCAACTGATAACTTCTTAATACAATTTACAGCAAATACAATTTTAAATATAATCAAGTCATTGAAAAATATTTTCTTGATTATAATAAAGTATTAAATTTCTAAATTATTTTCTCAAATATATTCTTAAATTTCAAAAGATACAATTTACAATTAAAATATACAAACAATAATAATTTGTTTTACACAAAATTAACTTAAGAATCATCATCAAACATAGTAATCTTTCTAAATAGATTTTTAAATAAATGGATTATAAGATAAAATTTAAAAAATACAGCAATACTTACTAAACATTGTTTTGAATTAACTATTGTTAGAAGATATGAATTTCCAACAGCATTCAGCAAAATCCAGCAAACTGGTAAGGCTATTGGTACAAGAGGTAAAGCCACTAGCACAGGACGCAACAACAAGTGTTCAGTCCATTCCTCACTGCTCGGATCAAAGTAAACAGCACGAATGCTACCAATACACAAAACAACGAGCTGTGGGGAAAGAGGAGGAATCAAAACAAAGGAATATCAATAGTATAAAGGGGTACTTTAAACTATGTACAACTTATACATGTATTTAATAGCTGAAAATTTAAAAAATAAAAACATGTGAAATATTCACCACAAAAAATAAAATTTATTATCCTATAGTTAACTATCTTATAAGAAATATAAATTGATAATAAATAAAAACCTCTTTTCCATATTTAGTATAATTAAATATAATTGATTTATATGATACAATTATTTATTCTATATAATGTATTTTACATAAAGATTTACACCTAAAAAATTTATAGTGAGAGTTGTCCTTAATACTAAATTAATAATGGAGTAATAAAATTTCTTGGTATTTATATTAACAGCATGCCATTGGTGACCTTTGGCAAATTTTAGACAAATTTTAACAAATGTTTAGCAATTACTATCAGGATAGTATCCAACAGGCTGCCCTAACTTGTTAAATCATTGGCAATTAATCTACAAAATGCAGTTAATCTTTAGCACTAAAATGCTGGCATGGAATTAATATGCAAATATCAATTTGGTTAGCAAGCAAAATATATCTGTCTAAGAAGGATACAATGTAAAACAAGTATTGATATGAAAACAACAAACTGACATAAAAATGAAAGATAAAAAAGTATAAGTGAAGGGGAAAAAAACTAATTACATTAGCTTGCAAAAAAATTTACATATAAAAACAAATAACATACTCTTCAATTAATGACACTCAGCTTAAAAGGAATGCTGGGGAATTAATAGAACTACAATTTCATTTTGATTTATAAGTACTTTATTATTTTTATATAACCCTGTTTAACTTTTATTATTGTTAGCATGTTTGAGACACTCTCAGATGATATGTTGCTTCAAGACCAAGGCATCTTACTACTGTCCGAAACTTGGAGATTGTACTTCTTTAAGAGTGGAACAGTATTCCCAAAAGTCTCATCAATAACCTCAATGCATTCATGTGAAACAGATGTGCAGAAGTCTTAGCAATTTGTAGGGATCACACACCATGTTAAGCATCCTGTATCATTTCCAAACAATCAATTTTTTTGTCATTTACATGTAACCAAATTGTTGCCCTGAAGCATTTCACGTCCTTTATACCAGCGGTCACCAAACACTGGGCTGTAGACCAGAACCGGTCAGTGGATGAAATGGTACTGGACCGGCCAAGGTACATTAAATTATTTCTATTTTATTTACTGTGGTGTATTTGTCTCAGGTTTGTGCGACTTTCTATGGAAAACACTATATATTCCTAAGAAAACTCTTTACATTCCATGGAAAACACTTTCTATTCCATGTTAAATTACTTTATATCCATTTTTTGGTGTATTTTATTTTCAAGTCATATCGAAATAAATTAAAAATATTAAATCAAAGCAATCTAAAATATAACTTATCAATGTCTGCCTCCTCTCCTCAGCAAGCTGCAGTAAAGTTATCAAATGTTGACCAATCCATGTTGATAAAAAGCTTGGGGAACATTGCCAAAAAATTACAGCTCCTACACAATTCTTCATTGCTTTTTATTTTTTTTTTTTTTTCTGTATTGCATTTTGCAACATCTGCATCTCTGTTTTATGCTTATGCATGGCTACTGCACAACAGTTTCTTCAGTTTTTTTGGTTGCTACCCCTAATTTTTTTGCACAGTATAGCAATAAATAATATACAGAGAAAATCAGTTAACATGAAACTAAGGGAACTGAAATACTTTTTCGTGTTAAAGGATATTACGAAAACAAAAACTTATATTCAACAAAATTAAGTCTTTTGGAGTACATTTTATTTACATAGATATGTATATATGAATGTATTTAATAAAAATCAATGAAACTAAAACATTCACAAGAATTTAATGAAATATAAAATTTTTAAATTTTCTGAAAAACCAAACACTTATTGAGTTTTTGGTAAATATGATATTTTTCTTTGCAATGTCTTTTTTAGTATTAAATTGTGAACAAATTGTTCGATGTCGTCCATTTTGTCATTCATTTTACCATTTGAATGTGAGTCTAGATGACTGTGCATACTTTTTATGATAGTCCTCATTTCAAATGATGTGGGAGCTGCTTTATTCACTTAATTTTCATCGTTGGAACCTGTATCAATGATATTTTTTTAGCTTTGAAAAAACTCCAAAATGTCTCTATCTGCCCTAATTGGGGCTGTGTACACATTATGATCAACTGTAACAAATTCTTCCAATGCTAGAGAAGGACAGTCCAATAATATAGAAACTTTCTTAAACACCCCTCTGAAATCTCACCTGTGCAGATGGTGCTTACGGTATTTTGTTTATTCCCATAAGGGAAATCTTTTCATGTTTTGAAATTTTTGTTTCATGCTAAGAGAAAAAAATGCATGAAAGTACAGAGTAGTTAGTTGGGATTGCTGTATTTTTTTGTGTTAACCAATATTTTGTCTTAAGTGTTTTTCCATTAACCATATTTCAGTGTTCAAAGTATTTTAGTGTGTAAAACATAAAACACTAAAATAAGATTTATCTTTCTAATGATAAATATCCCATTCCCTTTTTGATAACTATGTTAAAATAATAAATACATAAATTACCTTTACATTGAAAAAAATTGCAATTGAAGCATATATATATATTCACATGTTTCATATTCTTCAATATTACCTATATAATACAGAAAGTCATATTTTCTACTTACAAGAACAGCTGGTAAAGCAATTCTTTCAATGTAACAGAAGACAATGGCTCTGTATTCTTTATTGAATACGGTAACTGGCTTTTTTAATGCATTTTGTAATGACAAACTATATAATGAAAAGGAAAAAAAAATTAAGATGAAAGAATTATATACTCAGTAAAACCTATTTTTTCAATCTTTAATCTCATTTAAGTTTTTCAATCTAAAATCAATAAATAATAAAAACCTAATTAATACTTTTAATAAAATATTTCACAGTAAGAAGTGATAACACTTTTTAAATATTCCATTACATTTACAAAATTTTATCTAATTCATTAAATTCTAACCTCTGATTTTCTCTTTCAGGTTTCAACTTTTCTTGAAAAAGAAAACTATTCTACTAAATTGCTGAATTTACCAATCATTTACAATGATGCCAATAAAAATTATATCAAGCTGTCAATATCTTTAGCTGCTGCTGCAGGTTAAATATTATTAAAAAATAATGTAGCATTATTCTTTTTGATTATTTTTCAATTAAGTACAGATTTCCACAAAGCAGAAACTATACAAAAACTAGTAAAAATAAAATAAGACAGAAATTTAATCTATGAAAATGCCCAGAAACAATAGGGAATAAAAAGTGCCCAATACATATATATATATATATATATATATGTATTATCTATAAAACAAATATTTCTACAATTTTCAGTAATTTTATTTATTTATTTATTATTATTATTATTTTAATTTCTTTTTAAAATTTAGCTATTTATGGAAATTTTAACAAGACAATAATTTTCAATATTCTCATTGAATCAAGAAGGTATCTCAATCAGATATAGTTCAGTATAATCCAAATCCATTATACATATTTGAATTGGCGAGAATAAACAGAATTTCAAAATTAATCAACTTTTCATAATCCTTACAAATTCCTTTACTCTGAAATATATTCAACTATTTGTCATATTTCAGAATAAAATTTGCTAACAATATATTGTACCCAACTGTTTCTAGATTTAAAAAAGTAAAATTGTTTCTTAAATATTTATTACCTGATTCCACTAATGAAAGGTGTTTCCTTCAAAATGAATCTTGTGGCACGAGCTGGTTTCCTAAGACGTGGGTTAGTGATATTTTCAGTTAAATCCTCATCTAAGGGTGCAAATATTTGCCCACGTTTTAAGTACTCATACACACTTTTTTCCTGGAAGATAAAATGCACAAAATATAAAGTACATGTTTATGTTTTTCTGTTTAAATATTTATTACGTAAAGGACGCAGATAAAAAAAAAATGTTTCATAAATCCAGAATTTAATTTTTTCCCATTTACAAAACTAACTGGACATAATCTCAAATTATATATATTTGGTTGTCCTTCTAACAAGACTTGATTCAATTAAATCACAAATTAATATAGCTGCAAGACACTGATATTCTTCATAAGCTTTTAAAATTTAAAAAGCAATATTCTGTATAATTTGATTTGTTTTCAAAAGTTATTACCAGTAGTTACACACACACATTGTTCACTGAAATTACTGATTCTTCATAATATATTGATGCAACAAGAAAAGGCTCAATAAAAATTAATTTTCAAGGGGCTCCCATATAACAAAATATAATATATTAACATAAAAACAAAGCATCAATACTATTGCAATTCTTTTATTCTCTTTCATTTTTGGATTTTGATCCTCGGGCTGGCAAGGTTGACTCAGCCTTTCATCTCTTACGTGGGTCGATAAATGAGTACCAAGCTTGCTTGGGGACTAAACACTGGGGGTTTTGCTTCAGATTGACCACCTGATTGGGACATCTGCTCATGCACCTCAGTGCCCAATGGTCACATATACTGAGATAGGCACAGTAAGTCTTGGCCCTCATGTGCTGTTGTGTCACTGAGTTTAAAGTTCTTGGATTTTGATTGATTGATTAGACTAACCTCCCACTCTCATAGAACATGAGGACCTCTTTGTTCTGAAACTCAGTAAGGTGAAGAGAATAACAGCTGAACTAGCACAAACCACTTTACAAACTTCCAAGTCACAGTAATATAAGGAGATTTTATAATTCTGAGTCTTAACATGCTGTAGCCCAGCTAAACGACAGTCTTTAGTTGTATCAGGATCTGAACCACCAATTAAATAATCATAAGCACATGATCTGACCAATTAGCTACCTTGGATGCTTCTTGAATTCTGTACTAGTTTCTTATTTGTGTTTTAACAAACTTAAGCTTTTAACTAACATTTATTGCCTAACGTAGATTTGAGTTACTCAATATAAAGAGCCTAAAGAATTTCTTAGGAACTTCTAAAGCGACTATATAGTATTATTTAAGCTGTTAAGTTTATTAAGGTGACTGCCTACCTTTGGACCCAATTTTTTTATAAAAACAAATTTTTGAAATAAATTGAGTGCTTTTAGGAAAATTAAAAAAAAAATATTTAAATGCATAAAAATTTTTAAATAAATATTGTACTTTTAGAAAAATTGGTTGTTTTCAAGGAAATTTTACCAAATTTTTACTACAACGGGTAACACTGTATAAAAATTTCTAATACAATTATCATAATTTTCTTCATGCACAACATACATATTATGGTGCTCTTCAAAATGAACCAAAATCTAAGCGAAATATTAAAATACAAAAAAATTACAGATAACTACACATAATATGAAAATTTTGATATTTTTAAAGTTTTTTCTTTATAAAAACTACCTTAAATGAAAAAATATTTAACCTACAACAAAACTTACGGTCCACTTTATGAAAAATAGTATAATTAACATTCCCAAAAGATTTCAAAATGTTATCTGGTTTGGTTCTTAAGATATCATGTATCTGGTAAAGAGTTTCTTTCGAAAACATAATTTTGAGAAAAACTCATTTTAAGTTTTATCTTACTGCCCTTTTGCATAGAATGATGTTTTTTAAAATCACTATAACTTTATTTCTATTTTGGGTAAAGGAAAAAGAAAAACTGTTTTGGAAAGAAAAAGGTTCAAACTATAAGATTTTGAAATAAAAAAAAATGCCTTATGTAGACGAAAAACAACATTTTCAAGGTAAGAAGTCACCTTAAAACTTCATTTTGAAGCATTTTACATATTGTAATTCTGAATCATGATCAAGAGATAAGGACGATACCTAAGATGGTACTCCACTCTCCAAACCATGGAAGATTGCTAGAAGAAACTTTTCAAACAATTCTATTGTCTTTTTATTTAACAAATAAAAAAGATTTTTATGGACATCAACACATGTATATGATAGTGCAATACATAATAAAATATACATAATGGCTAACATATTTTTGTCTTATTTTAAAAATAAGAATTTCTATATAACTAAACATTTTAAAAATCATAGATAGGTATATATAATTAAGATTTGAACCTTATTGAAAAGTGTACAGTGACCAGGAGCTGTATGTCCAGGTCTCATCAGAATGATGTCACCTTCCACAAGGAGAGAGCAGGGCAAATTGAGGAGACGACCATCACGATAAGTCCATTGTTGTGAAATGCAGGGTGATAATGGCATGTGAAGGCTATAGCTTTGGTCCAACTTCAAACTCAAATTCTCATTCTCTATATGGAGAAAAAATTATAGTTCTAAGTTAAAAATTATTACATACATAAACAATAGAAGTGTCTACTAAACTGACTTAATAATGAAAAACTAATTGTTGCTGATAAAATTGAAAAATAAGTCATTAACAACTAACTGATGTATTGAAAGACATATTTTTTATTTAATACCTTCTTTAAAAATTAAATAAAAATATTTCCTAATGGATATGTATGCAGAAATAGTTCAAAATATAACTCTATTTCTTTAAATTACAAAAACTATAAACATAAAGCCACAGTGGTTAAATTATACTGCCTTGTACTGTATATTTTATATGCTAAAAATTTTAAGCAGCAACATCTTATCTAGATATTATAATTCCTGAAATTGTTTAATGACTTCAGATATTAAAAATTCAACACAGAAATATTTAGTAGGATTTAATAAAATGTTACTGAAGAGTGTATAAAACAAGTGACAAGAGCCTAACAAATATTTTTTTAAAAAATAAAAACTATTCGAAAATTTCTGAAATACTTATACTGAATATATTTGAGACATATAACTTTATAGTTTAACAATAAACAATTAAAGAAGTTGCTTCTCTTTTATATCATTTTTATAATTTCTAATGGATATTTTTTGTGGTAAAAAATGCCAATTTTCAAACTATATTGGAAAAACTAAAACTAATATTTAAGTTTTCAAAAAAAAAACTAACTTTTGTAGAAAACTTTTTAATAGATTCCTTTTAAGTTTGCAATTCAAAAATAAAAGTATCTTTTACTCATCATACACAAAACTTTTCTGAATAAATATGCTATTTGAGACTGCTGCAATTTTATTTATTTAATGCAAATAACAACTTACATTAAACACTAAGATAATAATTACTGAGGGTTTCTTCCTCTTTGTGTACATTGGTTGTTTCAAAACAAATAGCACTAATAATCCATATCTGATTATATATCCAAGTCTTATTTTGTTATAAAATTGTGACACTTTGAAGCTATCTTTAAAATATACTAATTTTTTGAAAAATATTTTAAAATGTCTGTTAAATAAAATTTTATATGAAAGTTACTAAGAAAAAGGTTTGTAGTAAAATAAAACAGATACAAATTACAAAAAACTGCAAAAAAAGTCATTAAATGCAGAATTTGACTTATATATAAAATATTGAACAACGTAAAAGCCAAAACTAAAAAAGGTAAAAATGTTTAATAAATACATAGCACACACAGACCTTCAAGTAATTTGAGAGCAGATTTTATTCTAGATAGCATTTCTGTATGTCTCAGTTTACTATCCAAGCCAACTACCATGATATTTAAAAAGAGAAAGAGCACCAAAACAAATATTTCCACAGCAATAGACTTTATCCGAAAACTAGAAAAACAAATTTAAAATTATTAACAAAGAAACTCAATTTAAAAATGCTTAATGTAATGAAAAAACATTTAATAAAACAAGCATTAAAGAAAACAATTCAATAATTATATTAATAACAGATACTGGAAAAATTCATACTAGATAAGGTATGAATGATAGGTAACTGTCTGAAACTTTTTTATGCGTGTATACACTAATTATAATAAAAAAAATATTATATTCTAAAAAATAAAAAGAAATTATTAGAATGGAAGCAATAGTTACTTTCAGTTTGTGGATAATAAATGAAATATAATTTAGTATATAAAAGTACTCAAAATTGTGTACAATTTTGCATTACATATATCTAAAGGGTAATAATTCTTTAGTAGAGTAATTCTTTAAATAGATCCAAGAAATGAGGAAAAAATATAAAATATTCCAATTTGTATTCTAATTAAAAATTTATTTTTAAAAATCCCTAATTCACATTTACAAAAGAAAAATCTCATTAATAAAAAAATAAATAGGAATTTTTTTTACAAAAAATTTAGTTTTTTATTAATTAAAAAGATGCAGATTCAATTAAAAAAATTTGTACCGGGAATATGAACAGTCAACAATTATGAGGTAAAAATAGTTTGATCTTCAATGGCTCTTTAAGTACGATCAAAACTGAATATATACAAGGGTTGGGGCAAAAGTCATGGTAACTAATTTTTTTCTTGAAGATACCAGTCTGACTGGAAACTGTGACACATACAGATGAAAGGACAAGGTGTTAACTACATGTGTGGACAATAAATAGCACAGAAATATAACACACTAATTTATTACAGTAGTATACAGAGCAACATGGCCTTCACGTTGCAAAAGAATGACAACAAAGTACACATAAAGTTGACATGGCAAACCTGGGCCTAAAGATCCTCAATGTAGTCCCCTGCTACTGTCACCACACGCTGCCAATGATGTGGGAGGTAATTTTAAACTTCAGCAAGTGATGTGAATAAGAGATGTGCTTGTATACCACTATGCCCACATAATTGCTTTTAAGATCAAGCCTTAACATGTATTAACTTCCTTGCATAATTTGAAAGAAACAATGTTAGATAGAAGTTTGTGGCAATGTCCACTTGTGTGTCTACTGCAACCACACCACTCCTTATAAGACTGATTTTGATTTAACCTGTAGTAATTCATTAAAACCTATAAATCGACATGATATTTTGACTGAACACTGATTCCAAAAATGACTCAAAGCTTACAATCATGACTATTGGGTTATTCTAGAATGATGTGATCTCTAAAAGCTGGAAAAGAGGATGGGAAAAATACTTGGCCAAGGCAATGAACCAATGAGGCTTATCTATTGGCTTATTCATAAGTACTGATAAAACAAAAACTTTGTAAATAATAATAACAATTATGAATATATCAAATTGATTAATTTAGAACACAGAAGAAGGAAAATATTATGGATTTAATTAAACAAAATTTTTTTTCATAAAATGAATTTTTCAGGAATTACAAATCATTACAGGTTTTACATCAACACTGTTTTTCTGAAGTAGTTTCTTACATTAAAACTGAATTCAGTATCGAATACAGTGGACTGTGACATCACTTAGGCTCCCTCATATTTTAAAATTCTTATAAAAACAAAAAAAAACTACAACATTGACTTAAGTGATAGATATTTTTAAAAAAGGAAAAGATCCAGCTGTTACGAATAAACATTTAGACTTAATTAGCTGTAATTTTTTTTTTAAAAATAAAATTGAAATACTGAGATTTCAAATAATTCAAACAACAAAACTTTAGAAATTTAATATTTAAACAAGAATTTTTCGATATTAAAATTAAATTAATCTTACTTGTGGTCTCCATAAACTTGGTACACCAAAAGTAGAAAAATTTCGACAAACATTATTAAAGCACTGGTCCATGAGAAAGTAGCATAGAAGCTCTCATGATAAAATGCATCTCGTACCCAAAGTGGAATGCGAGAAGAACTGGAAGACTGCTTCAAAAATAAAAGAAATAATGTGTATTTACAGAAACATATAAAAAACATCACAGGTTTACAAACATGGGATTATTATACATTCTTTTTAAAAAATCATTACTTTTATATTTACCAAGAAATTTTGTAATTAAAAGATTGTTTTTTGAGGAAACTTACACCTGCAATTAGGATTTATTTTGCTCTCACCCCTTAAAATTTCCTGCTTTTTTACACAATAGGGGGGGGGGAATTTTACATTTTATAAATGCAAAATTCTTCCTAGTTTCAATACCTATCAAACAGAATTATGCTTTTATCAAGACAAATCAAATTCTTTAAATAAAAACAATTTATCCCCAGTATACATGCTTAATAGTTATAAAGACCATTGTTTGGTGACTGCTTTCTTGTGTTGCCACAACATGAAAATTGGTAATATCTGAAAAAAGCAAACATTCACTATGAAAAAAAGTATAAATCATCCAAAATTTAGTTAACTTGGAGAAACTAGACAGAATTTAATCAGATAAAAAAATGCCTCTTACTAATTCAATTGGTGATCTTGTTGTTGATTATCAATAATCACAAGGTTCTTGATCAAACTATTTACAGAAATATAGAAAGTGCTACAGCATGTATACTCAAGAGGATATCTAAAAATGCTAAGCCTTTTTACAATGACAACCTTCAAACTTTGAAGGAACACAGGGATAGCCCCAGATACACTGTTCCTTGTTTTGGATGACTGCTGGATTGTAATAGAAAGAAACACATCCAATGAAAGGAAATTTAACAGATTAAACTTATTACACATCAGACTTTTCAGGGTGAATTAGACTACCATTAAAATGGTCCTAGATCATATAAATTTTTATATCTGCTATAAATGGCAAGCAATGTCAATCTTGCAGGATTAAGATACCTGGAAAATTATTAAACTCTGATCAAGAAATTGCGAAAGCTTTTCATAAATTTTATATTGAAAAGTTAATAATTTTTATCCATATCTCAACTTGCAAAAAGATCTGTCATCTGTTGGTGATTGTTAATTGTATACAGGGCTATGAAACATCTTAAAAGGAAAGAGTGTTCTCGACCTGATGGGATATATTCTGAATTTACTTTTGAGCTCAGCTCTATGATAAAAAAACTTTTGAATTTTATAAACATGATCTTCTTTATTAGCAAGACCTAGCCTCCAAAAAAAAGATGAGTAAATATTATTCCAATTGTGAAGCTGAGTGAGAGCCCTGATTTACAAAACTTTACACCAACTTCATTCACTTATACCCTTTGCAAATTAATTAAGAGGATGGTTGTGAATAAGTTGCAGTTTTTTCTGCCCAGATGCCATCACATCTCTGAGACAAGCTGGCCTCTGAAAGGGATGCAATAATATGGAGCAAGTTGTCTATTTTTCAAATTCACAGTGTGCCAAGATGGTTCCAACCAGAAGCAAAGCTCCCTTACAGTTTTTATTGACTTCAAATTTGCTTTTGGAAATTTAATTTATGTTGCTTTATAGTGACAAGGACAACACCTGAGCAGGAGGATATCTGAGCCAATGGAAAGACATCAAGCTTTGATAGATTTAACATGCATTAGCCCCTCTAAACTAGCAGTCACCAAACTTTTTGACCTCACAGACCAGTAAATTTATAATTTAAATCCCATGGACCACTAAAAGGATTTTTTAAGTGTTAGATATATTTATAAAAAACTTTTAGATCAGAACACATAAAATGTACCTAGTTAATAAAATGAAACTATTAATTGTAACCAAATTATGAAAGCTTTATAAATAAACCCTAATAAGATAAACAAAAAAACTGTAAAAACAAAAAAATTAAAAAAATGGTTTAGGTATATCAAACTTTTAGCATTATACATTCCTACATGAATTGGCATTATTCTGTGAAGTAGCGTTTTTATAACTTTACACGTATTGTAATGAATTGAATTGTTTCATAATGCATCTTAAAACATAATTTAACATGATGAGTAAATATATTCCACACATTTTTCTGGAGACCAATGAAATTTTCTCGCAGACCATCACTTTGGCGACCTCTGTTCTACACTATGGGTCTTTAGTGGCACTAGGACTCAAACCCCAAACACTCCTGCCACGAATTTGTGACCATGACCACAAGGCTGCATCAGCCAGCAGATTGTGTCTGAAGAAAATTTGTTACTGAATTAAAACATTGCTGTTCATCTCTATAAACAGATTAATGACTCTGAGTCAGCACATTATAAACGCAAGTTTTGAGGGCTCCTTCTCTGATTTGAAGCAAACTAGGCAGTTTTGCTCAGGGTTCTGTTTTAAGACGTATTCTTTTTAATATCATGATATAAATGATCTTATTGATATTTATAAATCTTTACCAAATGTATAGTCTGTTATATGCACAAATGTTTTCTGGACTACTGGCAAGAATGATACCCAGTAGGAGGGTATTATGAAAATAACCCAGTGGCGTAATGTACACCCCAGCACTGCAAGGGGGACCAGGACTCTAGGGAAGCCCAAAGCTTGAGTGATGCCAAGTATGGAAGATCATGCTTGGGGCCCAAAACCTGACTTTGCAGGGTGGCCCTAATATTCTCTGATGGGCCACAGACAAAACCTTAGGTGTTTGGGCTGAGTGGCCAGATGAAAATAAATGTTAGGTAATTATCAACAAAACTCTACTTGAACTTTTTACTCTGAATACAAAACAGCATGAGTTAAGTCTGTGAAACATAAAAACCTAAGTCAACTTAAAACAGACAATGTAACTTATTTGAGGATCATCTTAGACAAAAAATTCAATTGGAACAAGTTGGTCTCTAAATCACTGAGTGATTGAACATTTGAGTCTCTTGAGGGGAGATGCTGGAGTAAAAATGGAGGTCAACTCAAGATGTACTTACTACCACTTACATTTTTCCTATACTTGCCAAATCTTTCATTATGTTGTAGAATTACTCATAGTGGCATTAAAAACAACTTTGTCAAATTTGAGTATCACCCAAAACCAAGCACTACAACTTATTACTGGAGCAGCCTTTTCAGACCCTGTAGCAAGCCATGGAACTGCAGATTAGTTTATTTAACTTGACTGATCACAGCTTTGAACATGGATAACTTTTTTGTAAGGTAATTTTTAGCATAATTATATTCCACCTCAGCCTAGATTGAAGACACAAAATACTTTTCTCATAGTGACTGAACAACTTTCAAGCAATATATATATATAGGGCTTCCCCTCAATCATCAAACTATTTTTATATCTTATTATCTTTCTTTACTTATTTTTAAAAATAGTATTCTTTTTTTTTTCTTGTTTGTTTTTTACATTGTGCAAGAGTAACTTTTAACATGATTGCTCCCATCTCAAAGAGTTCTTCACTCCATGTAGAGCTTAAAACTACAACATCGGCTACTGTTTATGAGTGTTATACCAATAGCTCTGCAACAGATGATAAAGCAGGTGCTTGTGTGTTTGTTTTCAAACATTTGGGCACCTTTGTGACTGATCTTAGCACCTTGATGCTGAGTTGCATATATTTTTGTGATAGCGCTATTAAAAATAAAACCCATCAGAAGGTTGTTCTATTTGTGGATTTATGGGCTGCCATTCATACAATCATAAGATACAAAGTCGATCTTACATCCACTGAATTTGAGTGAGAATTACTGATTAACTCCCTTATTGAGCCAGAAAGGGAAACTATCTTCCAATGGATTCTCAGCGATTGTAATGTTTTTGGCAATGAGCAGGCACATGCACTCACTAGAGGGTTATGATTTCGAATAAAACTGACATCATATTCCCTTTAGAAACCTTAAACTGATTATAAAAGAGCTCATCCATAAAATCAAACTGAGGGATAATGATTCTTTAATTACAAAGTATGGAGAAGAATTTATCTTCTCTATTAAATAGACGATCTGTGTCTCTCTGCCAAGAATTATTGGTGTGACTGGTTTCATATTTATGACTGAACATGATTATTTAAAGGCTCACCTAGTTAGATTTTGGTTTGTAGACTTCCCAGAGCATTTTTTTTTTTTATTTATTGGACTGCTAGGCACTGTTTCCTCAAAGAAACAATGAGTGAGAATAGCTAAAAAATGCTTAAAACAAACCTAAAAATTGATTTTTTTTAAAAAAAAATAATCAGTGTAAGATTTTTGGACAATATTAGTTTACTTTTAGTCAATACTTTCGAATATTTTCATAAAATATCACAACAGAGAAAATAAATATCTAATCACAATTCACAGGAAAATTGCTCTTTAGAAATTTTAAAAAGGTACTCTAAAGAGGTAGATAGTATGAAGTTATGGCATAAGTTAAACAAAAAGACTTTTAGGTTTGGTGCCTTTTTCAGAGGATTTTGCGCTAGATTCTGGCTACCCTGATTCCCGTTTTCTAGTCAGGTTCCACAAGCTTTTCGATTTATGGTATGTTTTCCAGAGTACTTATTTCAAAAGTGCTGATTCATTTCTAGGTTTTTCAATGGTTCAGGCATCATTCCAAATCTCTTCAGTCTGATATTTCAGGACAAGAAACCAGAATTTATTTCATGTTATTTGTTAATAGTAATCATTAATAAGTTTTTTTAATTAGCATTTAATTGTTGATATTAATTTTTAATTGGCAGCGATTAAGTTGGTAAAAATTCTTTCATAATAATTTACTGATTAATTTACATTTTATATACTTCCCAATAATTTCAAATAAGTTATTACACATGCTGATGTGTTAAATTAATATGAATCTTATAATCCTTTAATTTGTTCAGCTTTCTTATCTGTGGCAGTCTTGTTAAATATTTGAATACTTTAGATATTCTTGATTTTATGAATTAAACCTTATTTAAGGAGCACTCTTAAATTACAACATTAAACATACTTTCTGTTTTCTTAGCTCTTCTTCGATAGCTAATCGAAGCTTAACTGTTGCTTCTTTGCTTGTTAAACCAAATGTACCTGTCTCTCCTTTACTTTCGACCTCGGATATCATTTTAATAGCTAGAAGTAAAAACTAGAATTTAAATACTTTAAAGTACAGCTTCATTACACACAATTAATACTTAATACCAGAAGATATATATTGAGTTAAATAACTCATGCCTTTAAGTTTGAAAATAAAAACTGGACTTTGACAGATGATTCGCAATGATAACAAATTGCTGGTTACAGATACAGTTAATAACAATAAGAGGACTGATACATTGAAATTTTTAATACTTAATGAATAATTGTTGCAAGATTAATTTTTAAAATAAAAATTCATAAAAGTTTAATTGAGATGAAAAAACTCTCTCTGAAAGTTTTCAAAGGAAATGAAATTCGCATTTTTAGAAAGAAAAAAAAGGAGCTATGAAAAGATAAAAAATACAAATTAAAACTACTCAACTCATATATATATATATAATATTATTGTAAATAAACAAACCATGTCGGTCTTTCGAAAAGCATTTTTAACAAATAGAAGATATTTAACTGTTGGAAGTTGTAAGTAATTTCCTTCTAAGTATTGGAAACTTTGTACAAATGCTGATTTTTCTCAAATGTTGGAATTTCTTAAAAACTTTATATTAAAAATTAGATTTTTTCTTTGTGTGTATTTGTGAGAACTCGCGTTGATAAATATAAACAAATATTTCTACGATATCTAATTATATTTGTCTTAATATTTTAAGACTATATGGCTACGATGCATTATGAGCCTGGTCGCTGATCAGGTTTTTCGCCGGCAACTTAATATAGCGGTAGGTGTTCCGAGAATATACAAAGCGGAATTTTGCAATGAAAGTAAAGAATGTTAACGAGAAATAAAAAAAATATATAAAGTTATCAGTAATTAATTAAATTAAAAATTGTAAATTATAATATTAAAGAAAATGGCTTTACCTGCACATAAAAAAATTCTAAAGGAGTTTAAATTCTTTTCTCTGCCTCTAAAAGGGATGTAAATAAGGCATTCGGATTGCTGGGTTGATTCATTTTCCGCAAGGTAAGATTTGAATTGATCCTTATACCTGTAGACTTCATGCAAAGATTTTTTAAAGGAGTTCGTTTGAGTGCCGGTTTCAGGATCTATAAAATGTAAGCTGTGGTTGACCGAAAAATAAAACAAACCTTCATGTTCCAGACAATCGTAAATTTTCCAGCAATCAAATATGGTTGTTACACCCTCCTCTATGTTACGCTTGATGAATTCTAGCAGTATATCTTTGAACCTATCCTGAATCACATGAAAGAAACATTTATTCAATCCCTTGTAACATCCATGTTCCACTCACTCTTTTGTCTTTGTTGTACTTTGTTTTACCAAATATGTTTTTGTCAATTTCCACTATCACATCAGGATAGATGCACACTTTTCTATACTCACCTCTCTGCTGAAGCTTATCCAATCTGGGACTGTTCAAAACATTAAATTTGAAAGAAATGATATCACTGTTCAACTTTCATACCCACATATTCATCACCATCAAAATCTCAAGCATAAAGCCAGCTAGTTTTCCTAAAAGATCTTTTTATATGATGTACATTTGCTCTTTTTTTTTTTTTTTTTTTTTTTGGTGATATCTAGACACTTTTATCTCTTGAATCCTTGATAATCAAACACATAGCTTTCTTGCAAATCGAACATTCTGCATTTGCAGCTATTTATCCTTTTTTTCCATACACCACTGTAATACAGACATTTCCCCCTTTTGTTTCAAATTGTAAAAAAAACACAAATTAGTCCTTTCAGGATAACTCAGAGGAACAAATAAAAAACAGGAAAATTGAATGCTAAAAAATTGCAGAGAAAAATTCCAAAAATCCTTCATAGACAAAGTGAAAACGATAGAAATAAATGATGAAAGTGTTAACTCCAAAATTGTCTGCCTTATTAAAAACATCTGCAAATTTATTTAACCAATAGCAATCAATTTAAAAGAACACATGATCTTATCTGCATAAGACCACATATCAAAACTCAAGGGTTACTAAATTATACAGTCTGCCCAAATGAATTTGTTATCTCACCATGATATATAGGTAAAAATTGCCAAATCCAATTGGCCTCCTATTCCACCAATTAAATTATCAAAGATTCTTAAATTGTTCAATTTATGAAAGAGTGTGTTAATGGGCACAGTATTTCTATTTAAAAATAGATAAGCTCGCACCGTGTAAATTCCCAGTTCAGCCCATTGCACTTTTTGGCTCCAAATATGAATTCTTTTTTGATTAAGCTGAATGCAAATCCAGGTTGTTTTAAATCATGAAATAATGTTATATAAGGATGGTATTCACTAAGGTAACAATTAAGAATATTGATATAAGAATCATAATAAACTATATTTTAATAAATGGAGGAAAAGGCACTATATATAATCTTTTTTAAAGAGATGTCTTTTTCTATTGGAGGGTACATTGTGAGGATTCTGGTTACCTTTCTTATGGAGTTGCCTTTCAAAACCATAAACTTAATTCTTATTCTTCTACAAGTACATATTTTTACCATATTTCAAACATAAATATTTGGATCCAGTCAACATTCAATTATTTAATAAAACAAAAGAGGGTAATGGATTAACCTCATGTGTCTTGCTGTAACTTTTAATGAATTTCAACAAATTTTTGTTTGTACCAGGAAGTATTTAGCAATTATCCTTAGAATGTCATAAAATCTTTGGTAATAAGTTGCTAATATAAGATTAGTACTAATTATCACTTATTTGTTTGAGCATAGTATCACCAAATTCATTGTTCATCAAATAAAGAATCACCAAAAATGGAATGTCCATTTAAAAAAAAATAATAACTACTTTAATAAGATTACATCTTCTCCTTTGGTGAAAGGTTTGTCAAATTTGTGCAATTTGTGTGTCAGTGGATTTAGTTAGGATCCAACCAAACTAAGAAAATCAATCAAAAAATGAAACTGAATTAAAATAACTGCCTTTTTTTTTTTGGTTCAAGTGTAGTATAGGGGGGGCACATCAGATTTAGCAATTTTTCTTTGGATTTGGCGATTTTTATCTAAAGGTCATGGTGAGATATTGAATTCATTTTAAAATAAATAATTCCAAAAAGAGTACTTAAACAACTGCTTTTA
Organism: Trichonephila inaurata madagascariensis; assembly: GCA_019973955.1. Lineage (NCBI taxonomy): Eukaryota > Metazoa > Arthropoda > Arachnida > Araneae > Nephilidae > Trichonephila > Trichonephila inaurata. Next base: position 94,068 of record BMAV01007191.1, read on the forward strand.
GTCGCCAAAAAAAGGACTGCTCCAAGTGGCCCCCTTATACTACACTTTAACCTTTTTTTCTTCTAATTTAACTTTCAAATAACTCCTTGTAGCTGCCTAAGTGAATTTTTCAAAGGTACTCTTTCACAGGTATTAATTTGCATGTTACAATATATAATAAGATGTATTTCTTTCTCCAGGGCATCGCTTGCTATCTCAACAAGCTACCTCTATTGCTAAAAATGAAAATGAAGAAAAACTGAAATCTGATAAACCATCTTCTCAACTATCAGATTATAGGTGAGTTGTTTTTAAACATGCTTGATTTGTACTTTATATGATGAATAATTATTGAAACTACATAAATGCTGTTGTCTTTCTGTATTTATACTTTCTTCCCTATCAAACAGTACATTATAAAAAAAAATATCTGGACTCTTCCCCGTGTGGTTTGTGGATTCTCCAATTGACATTTTGCTTCTAATCCCAAACAAATATATAAAAGATGTGGGATAAGTATTATGTTATAATTTCAACAATGGTTAAATAATGCAAGCAAAATGATTTTGAATATAATCTATGGATATTCACTATATATTGTATGGAACCACTGTTTTTTTTTTTTTTTTTAATATTAATATTACTTTTTCAGTGTAAGAACTTTTATTCTTTCTTTACTAAAGATACGAGTTTTAACCATGATTAGAGAACAATCCATTAATTAAAAACAGATTTTTGCAAAAGATTACTATCAAATATTATAATCCATTACCTTGTGACAACTTATTAATTTTTCTAAAAATCTTTTCTTGTAGATTTATTTATCCAGAATTTCTGCCTGATCCCAAATTTGAATTCAGAAATAAAGTTCGAGAGAAATTGGAGAGGCAGGACATGTTGAAGAGGAGAGCAGTTATTGATATACCTGAATTCTATGTGGGTATGAACACCTTTTTTTTTTTCCCCTCCCTTTCCTAAAAAAAATAACGCATATATATATAATTATGAAATGTTTATTTATAAGATTTTTTCTATAAGAGTAAATCATAGATTGATTAATTTGTTTCTGTTATATTGGAGGAAATGTGAGAAAGCATTTATAATAAACAGAATCAAATTCTTTAATAGCCTTAGAATTGCAAATTGTGATTTTAATCACAAATATTTCTCATAATATTCTCTAGATTATCTCAGATTTTTTTAAAAATATCACTATGCTGAAGGAAAATACTTTTATTATCTACATGATGGTAGTCTAAACTATGACCGTTTGAGGGCCACACATACAATATTTTTTCAACAAATTGAAATAAAAATTAACTCTTTGTAGCTTTATTAAAATAAAAATTAACTCTTTGTAGTTTTATTAAAATAAAAATTAACTTCTTTTCATTATAATTTTTTTTTAATTTGGATTAGATATGTATAGGTGCATATTTATTTTAAATTTATGAAAGTTTTGTTTCATTTAGTTTGGATTTCATAAAGATGGAAAAAATTCAAATTAATGAGATCAATGAGACTTTGCTTTTGTTGAACAAGCAAATTGATATTGGGTTCAACAGATGAGGTTGCAATTCTTAATGCATTTTAAATATGATCTTTTTCCTATTTTTGTTTTTTGTATGCTTCATTCTTGAAAATAATTGTTCACAAATATAGGTACTGCCAAAAGCTGAAGATAGATATTAATAAAGCATGATTGTGAAAATCAGGATATTTATCACGGTGTAGGTAATCTTTATAAAACTCCAGTAAAGAAACATTCCCAAATTTTTCTTTCAGTTAAATGTCCCTTTGCAGTTCAATGCATTCTATTTGAAGGTAATTTATTTATTTTTAGGGGAAATGGGGTAGAAAATATGTTGAAATACTCTTCATTTTGTTGAAAATCTTAAAATCTACTTTCAAACCCTTGAATTTAATCAAAAATTAGTGCAGTATATTTTATGCAACTCCAGGTTTATATGCAGCCAAACCAATGAAGTATGTCAAACCTTTTACTTTTATTTCATTGTGCCAAAATTTCAACTTTCTTTCAAATGCTGTTATTGTTTGGAAAAAATTATTAATAAATTGATTTTTTCCTTGAAGTCTCAAATTTAAATCATTCAAATATTCTGTTAAGTCTACTAAAAAAGCTAAATCTAAAACCCAATCTTTTGTCTTCAAATTCAGTCATAGGTTCACTTTTTGTTTCCATAAATATTTTTATTTCAGCTCTCAAATCGTAAAATCTTTTGAGTATTTTCCACTTTCTGAGCCATCTCACTTCTGTATAATAAATAACAACCACAGATTCAATGCTCATTACCTTAAGAAACTCTTGAAATTGTCTATGATTACATCCTTTTGCTCTTATAAAATTAATGGTTTTTATAACAACGTGTAATACACTTTCCATTTTTAAAATTTTTCCACATAAAGTGCAGTAATAAGATGTTTTATTAAAATTTTTATTTCAAAATAAATGTCAATGTATTGATTATATATGAAAAATATTGAAAACAGTTATTTTTTTAATGAAAATGTATAAATTTAAATATTTTTATTATTTGCGTTTGGGCCGCACTTTAGACAAGCTGATCTACATCATATTACAAGTATGCTTCTAGCAGTTATATCAAACTTTTTTGTTTGATTAGGTTGCTGCCACTTGCGACATTTCCCCTTCATGTCCTTTGATCCTAATGATTTTTTACAGTCCTCACCCCATCAACAGTGTCAAAGGTCATGCGTCCCTCTCACCACTTGCTTGTGTCTTCCTTTGTGTTTGTTTCACCCTCCTGCTACTTAGACCTGTTTTGATCCTAATGATTTTACAGAGGTCAATTATTGTCAAAGGTCATGCGTCCCTCTCACCCCTTGCTCAACAAAAAACAAAGGGAAAAAAATTAAACATCAATTCACAAAGTAGAAGAATGACATTATACTTATAGCATAGGTATTTCTTTACGTGGAATACATAATTATTAAGTTTTTGTAAACTCTGCGAATTGAATAAGCACTTTTTGTTAAATTCCACATGGATGAAGTCATGGATAACAGCTATTTAACATAAAATAAAAGCATCAGAAAGTAATATTAACGTATTACACATCCAGATACAAATTATTTACACTATTATAAGCATTTATTACACAAAATTTGTAACAATGTGTTACTTTTGCTGAGCAAAAGGAAGATGTTTTCAAATATTGACCCACAAGAGAGTTACAGGGTGTTATAAATATAAAAAAAATCTTTTTTATTAGCTATTATATCTACAGACTTAAAATTAAGCAAATATGGTTTTTTGTTATGAGATATGCAAAAAACTTTTTTTTTAATTTACAATTCACAGAAAATTAACTCATTAAAACTTCTTTATCCTTCAGTCTGTATTGTTTAATTTTTCAATTCCCCCATGCGAAGAACAGGTATACCAGCTAGTTTAAAAATATATGAGAACTTGCAATTAAAGTTAATTTTAAGTTCAGATGGATAAAAATAATTAAAACATAGTGTATAAACAACCTGTTTTTTTGTGTCTGATTTGAAAATGATTTAACAGAAATAGGAAATTTGAAGGAAATGAGCACTGAATAGTTTTTTATTGAATGCAACAGAAATTTGCGTAATTTGCACTCACAAACATAATTTACAACAAAAGATCTTGGCAGAAAAGATCATTCATGGAAAAAGGGGCACATTAGAGTTTTATGTAGAAAAAAAATATTAGAAAATGTGTTCTAATGAAGAATGTGTCCACCTCTATCTGTAATGCAGTGGTGACATTGAATATCCATGCTGCCAAATAAGTTGTCAGACACCAAAATGGGAAATGAAGACCAGATATGAAGGAAGACTAATACAACATGTCTACCTAGATAGTCCCTAATATGCTGTATTAGATTCTGGTCTAAAGATTAAGCTGACCTTTCTATTGGCCCCAAATTATAATCCTCAAAATAGTCTTCAACAAGCATAAGTAAGTGAGGTTGTACATTTCCAATTCTCGGAATAAATTAATTACCAACTGTGGCATGCGTGTGGGCATTTTGATCAAGGAGAGAGAGATCTCATTCGGATATCTCGCATTAGAGTTTCTCCATGTAATACTGTGGAGACCTGTCAAAACCATGATTTTACCACCTCTGCAATCATGTCTTTTAACATTGTTGAATCAGTAATATCTATTGTGTTGTTCACTCCAAATCAGCAAATGCCCTGAATCATCTCCTGTCTGATTTTTGACTGATCTGTGAAGAGTACAGCCATTGGTGTCTGTTCCAAAAAACAAATTCCCTTGTCCAACATAAAGGGGCATATTTCTATCATTGGTTCAGGGGACATACACAACTTGTCACATTGCTTAAAGACCTGCTCTTGCTCCATAGTAGCAGAGATTCTCATTCCTGATTCAAAAAAAAGATCTGTGATTAGCTGAGGCATAGTAAGTAGTACAAGCCAAAAGGGCTGGAAAACAGTCTCCTGCATATGTTGTAACTTACGGTCGAACTGAAAATGTCTTCTAAGCACAGAATCTGTATGCTTAAACTAATTCTACAATCATTAGACTACACTGCAAAATATATTAAAACATCTAGCAGCATCAGCTTGTTACAACCCCTTTTCCATCCATCTGAATGATTGCCACTTTGAGAAATCAGGTAAAAGACTTTACCTAGACTTTTCCAAATATTGTCATTGAAATTACAAACAACTATTAATCATGCACAAAACCTTCACATAAAGTTTTGAAAGTTTGATTTTTACACATTTTCTCCCACACTTATATAAAAGTCCATTTCTTATATTACTACCCATTTTTTTTTCTGCAGTTTTTTTTTTTTTTTTTTTTGTTTTTTTGTTATAATTAATATAAATTTAATTTTTTTTTTAATGCTTTTTTTTAATTGAACTTAAAAAAAAAGCATGTTGTACCTCAACTTTTGTATGCATATATAAATGTATATAATTTGATTGTAGATTCTATGCATATTAGCTAAATGTGAAAAACATTATAGGATACAAAATTATGCATGTGAAAAGACATTATTCCATAAAGAATTTTTCTTTGGAAATTAAAGTCACATTATAATGACATCGAATGTCTTCAAATCAAATAATAATAAGAGTAAAAACAGTATTTTTTAAACAAATTAAATTCATTGAATTCATAAGCTTTTTGATTTTTAATTATGTCTGATTTTTATTTTTGACAGCCCAGTATGATGTGTGTGTTAGATATCAAAGTAAGCAGTAGTGATTTTAAAAGTTTTTTTTTTTTTTTTACCACATCACTCTTGATAATCTGAATTTAGGACCTCCACATTGGCATCCCCAAATCCAAGCAACTGATTTTTAATTTAAAAAATTCTTATATCAAAAGAAAGTAAGATTTGTGAATTGTATATATTATAATATTAAATTACGTAAATGTATAATTTTTTAAATATGTTATGAAAATTACATTGTTTTATTTTTTACTTCTTCCTTTGAGCTAATCTGCTTGGAAACTCATCGCTCTGTATTGTATTAAAAAAATAATTTTGAAATGAACTTTAATGTAATGTCTATATTATTTTTTAGGTTCTATTCTTGCAGTCACAGCATCTGATGCTTTTGCACCTGGAAAAGAAAATCGATTTGTAGGGATTTGCATTGGAAGAACATATTGTGGACTCAGAGCCACATTCACATTGAGAAATATTGTAGATCAACAAGGTATGGGTTTTACTTTTTCTAATACAGAATTCTTTTTTTTTTTTTTTTACTTCAATGAAACAAATTTATAATTTTCTCTTTCGTAATCTTTTTAGAAAAGAAAATTATAGAAATGATTGTGCAATTAACAGTACAGTAATACCTCAACTTACATGAATCTGGAGTTATGCAACTTTCAAATCTCATCAATTCCTCTTTTTCTCCCCCCATTACTGAAATTTAAATGGAATCAGTGCCAGAGCCTGTTGAAATTGGTAATGTGATTGGAGAAGTTGTCTATCATGTTAGGTAAAATAAATTTAAAAGTGAATAGTGTGATGATGTTTAAAAACTACTGGATTCCCACAATAAGGAGCTGACAATGGATGAACTCATAAAGATTTTAAAAAACTTTAGACCTGATTCAAATAGAAGATTGAATGACGGTTGGGATTTTGACAGAAGGCCTCAGTTTAATTGGAAAAGGGTTGCTAGTTGTGGAAAATATAGACTACAATGAATAATGTATTTCTTCAACAAAACCAGGAATAAAAAAATTATTACCATGCTATGAGAAAATTTTGCAGGAGAGAAAAAAATCTTTGATCTAGCAGACTACTGTGTTAGATTTTAGAAACCTTGTACATCAAAATAATGTTGGTTTGAGTTTTTGTTACTTAGGATTTTATGGGGAAAAAAATTTCTAAATGATTTTTTTTTTTTGTCTGGCCCCAACTAAAAGTAATTTGCATGTATTTATAAGCAAAACTATACCCTGAGTTATACGGCTATCACTCAATCCCATTTATCATGGTAGTTTGGAGGATTACTGTATTAAAAAATATAAAGTAAATAGAATTATGCATATTTTGCTACTTGCATACTGAAATGGAAATACTGGAAATAATGTTCTGAGAAATAACCTGTGTACTCTCAGAAATAAAAAAAAAGTTTTTAGTAGCAATATATTTTAATATTCTTCTTCTTATAGGTGTTGAAATAATGTATGACTTATATAACCCAACATTGTTGTCGATCGAAGTCTTGCGTCTAGAAAAGAGACTAGATGAGCATTTATATTACTTGCGAGATGCCCCACCTGAATATAGCGCATTTCCATTTGATATGGAACCAGAATTTAGAGTTGAAGGGGAGCCAGTGATAGTGAATCCAATAAAGGTGAGCAGTTTCCTAATTCCTCACAACTCTTATGATTATTTACATGGTTGATTGTTCAAATTCAGGAGAGGTTCATACAAAAAACAAGAAGATTCTTTCAGAATACCTAATAATTCATTTATTTTTGAACTCTTGCCATTACAGTAGATTCTCTTTCAAGCAGGGAACAATCAACACACATGTATAAATCCAGAGTAGCATAGATTTGAAATTCACACAAATATGAACACAGTGATTCAAATTCATAACCACAATTTTTCACATTTTGAAAATTGTAATGCACAATCACTGACAAATATTTGACCACAAGATTACTTCTCTACAGTGTCCTTATATAGACTGGGAAGAAATTTTAAAAGCTTTCTCACCAGATAATCCTTTGGATTTTTCTACGATCATTTATTTTTTTTGCCAAGGTCACTTTTACGATGATGAAAATTCTCTCTTGGCTTACCAAAACTCTTTCTGGGCTTTTAGTAGGGAAGCAAACATTTTATTCCTTAACAGTATTAATACAAAGTAATTTGACTAATAAACTTATAGTAATTTCAATAACAGATCCATGATTATGATAAATTTATGTTCATAAGATGTATTAAAAATTATTGTATTTTATCTGTAAATAATTCTATTGTACAAAATCATTCATTACCTCAGACCATTTAAATGTGAAAACGGGTTGATCATCTTAACTATTCTTCTGGTGATATTTTTATTACAAAATACAAACAGCTTAATTTACTTTTATCTGCTACCTTAACTTGTGTTTGCATTGATGTTTCTCATTAAATTTAATTTTATTGTTAATCAATTAGGTTCTTGTACATTTTACTAATTATACATCTTTTAATCCATTTTCATATGAAAAAAGGGAATGAAGATTAAAAGTAATTTATTAAACAATATTACAGCACTTGTTGAGCCATCTGATATTTATTTGCAATAGCTAATTGATCTAAGAATTCAGAGATATCCCATTGAAAAAAAATCATGCATTAGAAACGAATACTGAGCCTAATTTATTTGAAATGATGCTTTTTTTTCATTTATTTTGTTAAAAACACAATTCTTGGAAACTATCTGCATGTCAATTTAATTTAAATATCTGCTAAGATATGTAAAATTATTGATAATTGTTAGATGTTGATCATCTATTTGGTTATAACCCTTGTTCTTGATGTTTGTAGAAATTAAAAATTGCTAATGGCAACAGTCGAGTTTTCATCGCATTAATTAGTGTGAGAATAAAAATAGCTTTAACTTCTTGAGTTTTGAGAATTACTACTAAATAACTTATTTTTATAAATAGTTTTTATGCCATTTAATCTATTGTTTTAACATCTCAAAAGAATAAACTGGCCAATCACAATTCTTCTGATTCGATATTCCAAATGGAACAATAACTGAAAATATATATGTAGTATGGAGAAATTATTTGTATTAAGCATAATCCCTATCCTTAAAAGGAGTTACAGTCAGATCTCTATTTAACGAAGTCGCCAAATCCAGAAAAAAGGTTTGTTATATGGAAAATTCTTTATAGAGGTTCATCTTTCAATACTTTATTAACCAAATTCATAAAAACTATGTATTAAAAAAGTCTTCATTCACACCTTTTTGTAAATTAATATCGATTTTTTTTATATATCTTACCCACAAGGAAAGGGGGAGGGGAGAAATAACTGCAAGGAAAACAAGAAAAAAGAATGTCGAGAAAGACGCTGTACTTAGACAATGGGGGTTAAAGGAACGTCCAGAATTCTATTGCTCTTGGCTAGTTAGGCACCTAATCAAACCAGTTCAAGATTTATGACCACCATAAAATGCATTAAAAGAAAAAATCTCTTGACATGTCCAGAAATACTTTAAGAAAAAAATGAATTACAAGAGAAAAAAATCGTAATACAGAAAATGTACTTCGCTATCGGGAGGTTGTTTTACGAAGAAAATAGTGAAATGTTCTTGGTTCTAAGAAAAAGTTTGCTACATAGAAAAATTCACAATATAGAGATGCGACTGTATTTTGAAAGTAAAATTAGTGAATATTGATAAGAATCAATATTCATATTTAAAAAAAGATGTGAAGTCAGAATTTATCGACTACAGAACTATCAAGTCTTTTTTCAATCAGGTTTGTTCATGGAATAATTGCTTTATTTCAATCACAATTTGACCTTAAATTCCTCAACACTTCAACTTTGATACAAAGTTATGAAATCCATTGCTTATTATGCATGTAAACAAATAAACAAGAATAGTCATCTTTCAGGTAAAACTAAATCCTCCTCCTTGGTGTATGAAATGGGAGGTGTGGGATCTGAAAGGCATTGAACCAATCGAGGAGGACCTCCACTGGAAGCGAAAGAGAAACCTGCGGAAATTGATTGCACCAGTTCAGCATGTTGATAAGTACGATCTTATGAAAGAATACCGACGCTGCATCCCTGAGGAAGATCAATATGAGGTATGGCAGGATGTGGAAGAACACAGGGTACAGTTCCCAGCACGGAAGCAAATATGGAAGAGGACACTGCAAAGAGCAAAACCTAAAACACGCTCATAGCTTTCATTTTTCCATACTCCTATTTTGTGTGAAGTTATTTTTTGTTTAAATAAAAAGAGAAGTCTATATTCTTGTTGGTCAATCTAGTTATTTGTGCACACTAAATGAAATATTCTTTTCTCTGTATCATTAAATCAGATTGAATAGAATAAATGCTAAATGTCATGCTACAGCATTGTGCAAATAGATATTCGTAAGTTGACTTTAAAAGAGACCTCTCTCAACTAATATATTCTATTGTTTAATAAAATATATGCAATTATATTCAAATCAAGTTTGTTTTTTTAATTGAAAACATAAACATGTCTTTTTCTTAGAACATTATTTCAATTCATATTTAATTATCTTTTTAATTCCAATAACGGTTTAATTATTTTTCAGTTAATAGTGAGTAATATTTCTCATTTTGCTTAAAACAAAGCTAGTTTCATTATGTCAAACACAAATCATCCAAACAGTGACCTTGGAGATGGCATTTGAAACAGAGAAATTTGATTCAACTACTTTTAGGTCCAAACTTGAGCCTTTGACAACAAAATTAAAAGGGATTGCATTAATTTTAGTACACTTATACTTCCTCCTGTAATTGCTAGTTGCAGGTCACAATAGAAGACATGGCCATACATCAATGATTTCAAATCTACTCACACCAAATCATTTGCAACTCCAATAGCTCAAGTTATTATTTCTGCTATAACCTCTCCACACAAAATCGTATGGCATTGTTTTTGAAGAGGTGGGTAAATCTACAGTGAAACTTCAGAAGTGAAATAGATTTCTAACATTGATCTGAATACACATGTTTAAATAATAAATATTTTTACAATTGTCTACAGAAATTTCATTCATGAGAGCAACTGGCACCAAATCTTCAAACTCAACTAGCATTGTGATTGTTAAAGCAAAAAGCACTGGTAGTTTTTCTTAACTTTCTTTTCATATTGTTGCCAATTGTCTACATTTATTTTCAAGAAATTTTATTCAAAAACCTGAGTGCCTGCATTTCTGAACACACGTTAGTAGCCATAGGCCATAAATAAATGGTTATTGAAAAAAAAAAGTTGACATTACATTTGGCAGGTAAGTTAACTCGTTTTTTAACACATTTGTGTTGGGTGATTTGGTTCAGTGTGCTCCTAGAATACACAGTTTCTATTGTCAAGTTCCTAATGAAAGAGTGATTTTTCGGATTCTAAAAAAATTACTTCTAATTTGTTATCATGTAAACTATCAATGTTTGATGTTGTATTTGAAAGTTATATTAGTGGAGAATACTGTATGTTGTCAAATGTTTACATTATGTGTTTGTTTCACAACTATAAACAGGTGTTTTTGGTGTTTGGGCCTTTTAGCTTAGTTTGCTTTGCTTTTTAAGATGTCTAGATGGCTTAAAGATGCCAATATTGAGGATTTATTTGCACGAATAGAAAATGGAGACATTTCTGAAGACAAATAGGATATGGGTGATCTGAACAAAATTGATTTTCACCCTGACCTAAAAGATCTAATAAACAAATTAAGAGGACAATAACAATGACGAAGATGACAATGAAAATTCTCCCTCGACCATGAAAGAAGGATCATTGGATCCTTTCAATAATCCAGCTCCAGGACCTTCGAATTGTCAACCACAATCAAGCCTTCTTGGTGTTGTAGCTTAGAGCGAGTGAATATTAACGTCACTGTTCAATTACTCAAGGGCTTTCGATGATGGACCTCATAATTTTGAACTGTGTTTAAGTGACAAGGACAGTGCCTGAACTGGCACCCCCCTCTCCTAACTACCACATGAACAGGACGTTTGAGCTCTCGACAGATTTAACGTGCATCGCTCACCTACATGGCAGGTCTTCAGTGGTGCTCAACTCATAACACGTCTACCATGAGTCTGTTACCTTGACCACTAGGCTACTGCGGCCACGTGTCGCAGCTTGGAGGCAGTGAAGTAGAAAACTTATATGGAAAAAGTGTAATTTGCAATACAGCAAAAAATATATACATTTCACAGGAAATACAGAACTTTCCCCTCTCCACTCCGTTTGAAACACCATTCCGATTATTTTCCGAATTTATAAATGAGAATATACCACTGTTATTGTGAAACAAACAAATTTATACATCACAAAAAAAAATGTCTCCAACTCTCCTGTAACTGCTTTATAAAATCTGTCAACTTCTAGGTGCCATCATATTTATATCTGTGTACCATTACCCAAATGTTAGATCCTACTGTGGTGTAAATAGGGCTTCGATCATATACGACAGAAATGACGGTAAATAGATTAGAGAAAATAAGATCCATTATTCATTTAAGGCTGTCTTTGGTAAAAGTACAAGAGCTCTAACTAAACACGAAGCACATTTTCAGACAGAAAAATGACCAAATTTCCATTGAAATTTGCAATATTATAACTCGTACCTCTATTAACAATATAGTGTTTTTAAAAATTTCAAAATATACCGTGAATACTTTCTTTTTTGTTTTATATAATACATGAAGGCAAAGCCCATTCAACATTACGGTATAGGAGAAAAAATGTGAAACACATTTTATACCAGAAAAAATGAATCAACTCGGTTAAAAATGGGAAGTATGATAAAAATTGCTGCTCTCTAAAGGATAGTGAAGCCAGAATATCATTAATTTTTCATTTCTTTTATATCTGAAAAATGTTCCAAATTTGGGTCCTATTCTTAAACATTAACCGAAAACAACCTTAGTGATAATGCACAGCACAAGCTGGTTGGACACCTAAACCATGGTCGTCTTTCATAAAATAAGACCTGTTGAAGTACACTTGAGGAAATTGTTCACGAGAGTGTGGCTCCATTTGACCAAAGGCTCTCATTTTATGAAACTATTTACCCAACAAACCCCATAAATGGAGTTTCAAGTTGTTTGTTTTGTGTTTATTCTCTGGATATGTTTATAGTTTTGAAATATATCCTGGTAAACAAGATGTTGACAACTTATCTGATAACCTGATATTGGCGTAGTTGGTAATACAGTCATTATAGATTGTGTGTCACAAAAAATGAACCATATCCTGTATTTCAACAATTTCTATACATCCGTGCCTCTACTTATTACAGATGGACTCAAGTAATATATGCATTAGGTACTATTCAAAGGAACCACCTCAGAAAGAATTGAAAATTGCCATATGCAATAGATTTTCATGGACTGAGAGCATCAAATGCAAGGTTGGTTTGTGTTGTAACAAAATTGGCAATTGCTTTGCTGTATTTCATTCATAAATAAGGAAATTCCTATACTAATAAATAAAAATATATGACTATTTGCTTACGTCTACAGTAATTTTAGCAATAAATGTATATTGTTGCCAAAAGTGTATATACGGGGTTTTTTAGTTCAAAACAAATAATCATGCATTGAAGGATTAAACTACGATCTTTATTTTAAATATTGTGTAAATAGTCATATGTATAGCAACAAGGCAATCATTTAATAATGCAACCTACTCAACCAAGCACAATTTTTTGAGACAGGATTGAAATGCTTAATATCGAGATACATATATTGGTGTGTGTGCCTTTGACAACTAAGCCAAAAAAGAATTCAAGATAGTTATTAGACTAGTTGCTACATATGCAGGAGAGAAGGTGGCCATAATATCATAGCAAAAATTTAATCTTCAAAAAAAAAATTGTATATTTTGATCATTTTTAAAATAATTCAATCACAGTACAGGGTCACCAAATCGAACAAATAAATTTACATAGCATTAAAGAAATGACACATATTACTATAGATGAAGTTTCTAAATGTAGGATTGGTGTTAGGCTTTACAATAAAGTCTTTCAAATACTGAATAAATGGTTACTCATTGAATATCAAGCAGTATCACTTCTAGTTTGTAGAATAAATACAAATGTTATTTTTACAAAGGAAATAGAATGTCATGCATTCAGTGTTACATAAAATGCAGATTTAATACATATATTTGGACAGAATATGCTGTGAAGCATAGGACACAATTTTCATTATTTGAGTAAAATTATGTGTTTTAACATTTCTCTAGCAATATTCTTCACCATCATAGAAATGCTATGGCTATAGTAGCCGAGTGAACATGGTTGCGAACTCAAGGCTGGTGTTGTATCATGGGTTTGAGTCCAGTTGCTGCAGAAGATCCACAATGCTAAAAGTCTGATGCATATTAAATTTGCTGTGAAGTCCTCAAGATCATTGTTCCGCAACCCCGGTCCACTGATTAAATAGAGCTGGGCCGCCTAAAAAACATTAAACTATTGCCATTTTATTTAAAGTGGTGCACTTTTCTCAGATTTGAGCAACTTTCCACAGAAATAACTTTATATTCCACGTTAAATCACTTTTATTCATTTTTGGTGTAATTATATTTTATTCAGAAGGCATATTTAAATGTAACTAAATTAAAATTGTTAAATGAAAACAATCTAAAATATAAACAATCAACGTGTCCCGCCCTCAGTGGAATGCAGTAAAATTACCAAACGTTGACCGGTCCGCAGCGATAAAAAGGTTGAGGAGCACTGCTCAAGATGACATGATGTGGAAGTTTGAAAATGGGATACCAGTTCACTCATCCATTTTGCTTAACCAAGGTTCAAAATGAGGTAAGATGTCAATAGCCCAAGAACTGCTTTAGTGAGACTTAAATAATAAAGAAAAATTTTTAAAAATCAACTGCAGAAATGCTATTATCATAGCCAAAAAAAAAATTCTTTCTGTGTTAAAATTTTAATTCAAGCTAACAAATTTATGAAGAGCACAGAAATAGTTTTTAAAAATAACTAATTTAATAAGAAACTGCAAAAAAAAAATTTTAATTTTTTTTCATGTGTTAAGATTTTAAATCAACTTATGAAAAATTTTTACATTCTTGAATTACCTATTTGTAACTTTTAAAAGCACTAATTCCTTAGTTTTTAAAATACTTGATACTATAATGCTTGTTTCTAATAAAAAATTTGATTCAGCAGATTTTCATTTTAAAGGAAACATGCGTGTTTTTATTTTGTTGTTAATGGTTACCTTTTTAAATATTCTTATAGTTTATCATAAGAGCTCTTTTTTAATTTTTAAATAATTTATGTGATGCCACAAAGATAATGAAACTTTTACCACAATATATCCTTTGAAATAACATTAAATTTAATAATTTTTTTCATTCAAATGAATAACAAAAAATTGTAAGGAAAACACAAAAATTCAAATTATAAACATAATTATTCCACATAATAAGAAAAGTACATGTTCTCTAAGCACTAGTTTCTGGAACTTTATGGCCTGAATTGTATCTTTTTTTTATGATAATTTTATTAATTTATTGTTTATAGTAGTAGGTATAGATGGTCTTTAATCACAAATCGAGGATAAATGGTTTGTAGATGCTTTATTTTTTCCTCCTCTATTCCCCTCAACCAACTTCTCATACACAGCTCATATAACACGTGATCTACAATTCTCACCAATACTCCAGTTAAAACTCGCATTACTTTAAATTTTAAATCAGAATGAAAAGAATTGTTTTATCCATTAATAATCTTCATATTATTTTACTTATGAATACATATTTAAAACTAGAAATATAAAAATGTTTTTATTCTTAGTATTACGCCTATCTATTTGAATTATTTTTTAATACAAGTTTATAAAAGAATTTAAAGAAAAAGGATGAAAATCCAAATATTTTTAACACGGTTTTGTTAAATTCAAAGAAATAAATTGTCAGGTTTTTCATATTTTCTAGAAAATATATGCTGTAAAATTCAAAAATTACTTTTGTCCAGTTAAAAAATACAAATGTGCAAGATACTCCTTTGTTATCCATTTAAAATTACTCTTAGGAATAAGACAGCATATAAACCCAATTTACTTCATTAATTAAGCTGAACAGTACAAAATAATAATGATTTGAATGAACTTGATGCTGAATTGAATATTTTAATGTCAATATTAGTTAAATGTTTGGAAACGATAACATAGTATACTCTTATGTGGTGGATCTTATTCTCGAATTAAGAAAATATTTTGGGATTAGACAAAAGCCATATGAGAATTTAAATATTTTCCAATTGCCCAAAAATATTTTCTTGTGTTTGTTACAAAATAAAAACACTTGTATATTTAAGATGATGATATACCCTTATTTATGCTGTATTTGAATTGTGTAATATTTAGGAATTCATTGTAAAAAATATTTTTATTATAAACAGACACTAATTTAAAGAATATGTACATTTTCCTCCACTATAAAAATCAAATCTTCAAATTCACAATTCTTTTAAACTTTCCGGCGCCCCCCCCCCAACACATTTACTATAAAAAGCTCATCAAAGGAAAAAATAGGAATGTAATGATTAAAAAGAAATTATGAACCACCTAAAGGGTTAATGAAAAGTGTACATGTTACAAGAAAGGGATAAAAAGCAGTTTTCCTGTACATTTATTCAATGATGATCATCAGACATATACATAGTATAAAGCTCTTGCACTCGTAAATACCAGATATCAAAGAGCCGACAGAAATCCTGGACTGAAACCTTAATAAACTGTTTTCATTTCAGCTAGATGCTGAAAACAATCTAAGCACAAATGGGCCAGCATTTGAAGGGGTCCATCAATTGCTGTTAATGTAATAAAGTTTGATTTCTACAGTGCTTTTCAGTAATAAAGATTTAAGATGAAAAGTCACAACACAGGCTCAGCCATGGATATTTCCTGTCAAAGTTTTTATTTTATTTTTTAATACTTGTGCTTTTTGCCTAAGCTGTACAATATCGAGCATGCGAAGCTGGCCACTCACTTCCTAATGTTAGTCCTGTCGGGTGGAGAAACGAGGAAAACACTTCGCTACTCATACCTATTTTTAACACAAGTGATGCACCCAACCATGAGGTAATGGGGATTAAAATTACAGTGATTTATATCTACAAAAGTTTTCATTTCTTTTTTGCTGATGCAATGTATAATTAGCTGTACAAAGATGAAACCTTCACACGCACGTTCACAAGTGCTGCCGACAGTTTTTCCAGATGTGGCTGCTTACAATGAGTGACACAGTGCCAGCTAGCTTTGAATCTCCACTGCATTAGGGATTAAAACGAAGACTCTAATGAAAGTAGAATTACACAGACACAAATGCAGTCTTGATTTAGGTTTTGAATAAATAATGACAGAGGATGCACAGCTTCAGTCTTCAAAACAAGACGTAGATTTCACAAACCATCTTCTGCTGGTATAAAGGCATCTGTTGTTCCACACCTCAATGTATTTGCTCCATGTGACCACAACTAGGATTCATGGTTGGCAGCTCTACAAATTAGTCCAAAATTTCTTAAATGCCATTCACTACGTGGCCACTTCCTCTGATGATGACGAGAACTTTTCGCCATTAGATAAACTAGATAAATCATCTCCCCGCGAGCACTCAAATAAGACGTCCGCAATGATGGACGCTACACCCTGGTCCAAAATTTGTGACATAACCAGAGCTAAAAGACGCTGCTGGTGTTGTAAAAATAATGTCCTATTGCTGGGTACCTTAGCAAGACACCTGAGAGTTCCGGCTGCCCGTCTAACCATGTCCAACGTGGTACCCATAAGCTCAGGGTTTTCCCTGAGTGCATTGATTCCCTGTGAGTTTGCCACCTGTAAAGCACTTTGTTCTGCCTGTTCAACAAATGTTATCAAGAGAGGGATACAGGTGCCTTGAAGAGCAATGGCTCTTGCCATACTGCTGTCAGCTTGAGACAAGTTGGACAATAAGACAACTGAGAACTCCCTTAAAACTTGGTCCTCATTGCGACTCAACCACTTGGATAGCAAAGCGAAAAAACGGTCAATTCTCTCCCATGGGGGAGTGGCCATCATAAGATCAACATTGCTTTCCAGGACAGAGAGCTTGCTCAGAGCCTCTAGGGAGAGTCGTTGAGGTGAGAGGACGGAGTGCGATGGCTGGGTGGGAAGTGGGTCTTGGGCATAAGAGGAAGGGCACGTGACCCAATGCATAAGGCCGTCCAAGATGGGAAAACTAATCTCTTCAGGAAAAGGAGCCAGGTCTAGCTGTCCAGCAATGTTGGCTAGAGTGACTAGCGTGTTCTCACGGATAATGTGCAGCATGTCCCACCACCATTCATGCTCACTGTTCAAACTGCTGCAAGAATCCGCAATGGACGCATTTTCGCCCTCCTCGTCTCGATCATAGTGCCGTTGGGGTGGTTTACGTGGAGAATGCACATGATGTAAAAGAAGCAATCTTCCCATGACAAGTAAGAAACCAGAATGTTTCGACATTTCAGTATCATTTCCAGGCACAAACGACAAATTCCTCAAAATGGACGACACAGCAATGCAACGCCGAGCTAGGGAATCTTGTGCATCACTTACTGTACACAAAGAAGGTTCATCCCTGGTATAAGATTCATCTTCAAGATCTTCTAACGCTCGCCTCTTGCGTGTTGGTGAAACTGGTCTAATCTTGGGAAAATGATTTTCTGTATCCTCAACCGCAGGTTTGTTCTTATCTGCTTCCCCTTTGTCAGCAGATTCCTTTCCTTCATCTACCTCCATCTTTGAATCATTAGTCCTTTCATCAATCTCAGACACTAATTTTGTTGGTGTATTTACATTTTCAGAAGAGTTTGTACATTTCTCTTTTTCATTTGACTTTTTCACAATGCCATTTACCTTACCATCTGCACATTTATCTTGAGTAGAAGATTTTGGAGAATTTTCACTCAAGCTCTCATCCTCTTCTGTATCAGATCCACATTCCTTTTTACAATAAGCATTTTCTTTTGACTTTGTCTTAGATAAACTATGTTTTGAAGATTTATTTTTAACAGAATCTTTTAAAAGTCTTACGAATCTCACACGTCTTTCAGTATTTTCAAATTGAGTCTGTATGTAACCCGTGTACTCTCCACCACCATGTTGCCAATGACTACTACCACTGATGAAGCCTTCATGAACATCCCACTTTTTATCTGGATCAAACAAAAACAACGCTTGCTCTTCTTGAGTCCTAACAGATTTTCTACACCTTGTTCTGTAGGTGTAATTTGTGGAATCCAAAATGCTAGTTTTATCACCACTTAAAACATCAAAACTTGATACAGTAGGTGGAGGGGAATCCTCAACATCACAGTTCAGTTCATACCACTTCTGGGTGCGTTCCTTGCTTTCTTGAGGGTTCTGCATAAATCCAATTTCCATATCTCCCACTAGATCAAAGATGAGATTGAGACATCTACGATAGTGGTCCATGAGCACCTCTAGCAATCCTTGCAAATGATTCAGTCCAAAGTAGAGGACGGTGGCATCATCGTGGATGAGGATGGTAAGCACATCCAGGGCCCAGGTACTCTCCCCTAGTAGACCAGATTTCAAAGCCATCATGATTCTCCAAGGATCAATTGGAGCAATGTCCTTGGACAACAGACGCCGCCGCTTTGTGATGAGAGGGGTGACTGCTTCCACTGTATCAGGAGGAAAGATTACTTCCTTACGTTGAGAAGGTGGAGTGTATTGAGGCGGAGGACCAACTCCACCATGAGGCTAGAAGAAATAATGCATTGTATTAATTTAAATACGATTATGATGAGATTTTTAAAATTTCATGCATTGCTTATTTCAAAATATTGTTACAAATAGGAAAAATATCAAATTAAATTTAATATATTTTTAACAATAAATTTCCCTTTCTACTATGAGTATAATGCAAAAACAATTATAATAAAGTTCAAATGAAACCACTTTAATAAAGAGAAAATTTTCACTCACTGTCATTTTATTGGGACCATAGCCTCTGCTCATCATCTTTGGGCCCATAGATGGCCCCATATGATGAGGATAGGGTTCTGGTTGAGGATAACGAGACCATGCTGCTCCACCAGGTTGTGAAGCATTTTCCCCATGTCGTGCCATATCCCAATTTTCTCGTTGACCAGGTGGATATTGGTTTTGACCAGATGAATATGATCTACTGTCACGTGGCCAGCCTATATAAATGGATAATGTTTAATAGGGGTATATTTTTATTATATATTGCTATGTCTTTGCAGCTTTGTCTTAAAATTACTAAACAATAGATTTTATCTATCAAAAATTGCACATCTTTATACAACACTTTTGAGGCATTTCAGAAAGAAAAAAAATTAAATAATAAATTACAGTGAAATACATTTAACACAAAAACACTTAGGACTAAATATCAGTAAACACGAAATACGATGGTCTCGACAAACTATTATGTATTTTCATGCATTTTTTTCCCACTTAACATGAAATGCAAATTGCTTAACATGAAAAGATTTCCCTTCTGGGAAATCTGAGAAAGTTTCTGTATTATTGGGCTATCCTACCGTATCATCGGAAGAATTAGTTGCAATAATGATGATAATGTGCCCAATTATGGCAGACAAAGACAATTTGGAGTTCGTTCAAAGGTAAAAAAAACATTATTGATGCAGATTGCAATGATGAAAACGAAATGAATAATGCAGCTCTAGTTGCCACGTCATTCAAAGTGAGGAACCTCATGAAAAGTAAGCACAGTTATTTAGACCTACATTCCAATGTTGAAACAAATAACAAAATAGACAACATCGAACAATTTGAGGCTAAAAAAAGACAGTGCAAAGAAAAATATCAGATTATTTTCCAAAAACTCAATAAATGTTTTGTTCATAAAAAAATTTTAAAATTTTGTATTAAATTTCAATATTGAAGTACATTTGTATATACATATTTACGTGAATAAAATTAATTCTAATAAACTTAGTTTTTAACTTGAAAAAATATTTCAGTCACCTCAGTTTCAAGTTAAACAATTTTCACTGTATTTATTAAAAAAAAACCACAAGTTAAAAGAAGTATTCAGTTAAACAATGATGCAATACTACTTTATATAAGTAATATATATAATTACTCCAATGTCATTATTACTTAAAGAAGTTTAAAAAAAAGCTAACGCTTAAATAAATTAAAATCAAAACCACAATCAAGCAAAAAAGAAACTATACAGCCAAAAGTCACAGGACACTAAGTATGTAAAGAATATGCTTCAACACAACACTTTCCAGTCAAGCCAGTGAACTACTACCAAGGTGAAAAAGGAACAAGGTATTTTAGTTTTAGATCCTTTTATACAGTAAAAAGAGCTGGATGATATGAAATTTTTTATATGAATTTTTAAAAAGTATAAATCATTTTTATAAAGCAAAAATTTATTTTAAAAAAAAACTAATATTAATTTTTGCTTATAATATTTTAAGATTTCGAATATTTAATGTTCTGAAATTTGCAGATATACCGAAGTTTATCAAAAAATTGCATTGTAATGTAACTCAAAAACATATAAAGCATTCAATGAGATAAGAGTATTCAATATATTACATATATATTACTATATATAATAAATACTATACATGCATAAAAGTTTTGCAGTCAATAATGTAAAGCAATTTATATTAAATAATCCTTATTATGAGAATTCAAAAATGTATCAAGCTGCATTTCTATTATCTTTGAAAGTAGTAAGTGGATTGAAGAAATTGACCTAAATGTGCAACTTTTCTAATTTATCAGACTTCCAAATTCTTTAAATGAATTAATCTAGTTTTAAGCAAATATCCAAATCTTGGGTTTTACATTACATTAATATATTAATAAATTTTATGCAATTCAATTTTCAGTGATTTATGCTTATAAATAACTAATCATCAGTATCATCCAGGTATTTCAAAAAGCAATAGAAATGAGCTAATACACCATTAATATCTTTCTAAATTTTCTCAATACATTTAAATGGATTTTTTGTATATGTTGCTAATATTAATAACTACAAAATTGATATTTTCTGTGTAGTCACAAAAAATTATTTTCCTTAAAATGCTCATTTTTCATTGAATATTCAATGTTTTCAATTCAAATTTCGGTATAATGATTCTTTTATACATTGAAGATTACCTTAAATCTTATGAAATTTGCTCACATATTCTGAATATTATAAACAAAAAAGACATCTTTAAAAATTTAGAATTTCTTTAATTATTATATTTTTATGAATATAAGTGTTACTTTTATGAAAATGCATACAAACATTGAAAATAGCCAATTAAATCATTTGTAAAAGTGAGATATCATTTTTAACTTTTTATGAACAGGCAATCATTTCCTATAAGATGCTCCAATTTTTTTTTTTTTTAAACTAGTTGGCTAATGCATAAATCACCAGAAAGAGCTGTTCAAGCATGTTCTTTATTTATCCAATGTATCTTTATAACTCTTAGCTGCATACTGCATAAAAAATATTCAAGTGTATGGAATAAAAATTAAATGATCAAGTATCTCTAAATTCATTTTTAAAAATACATTTTGATAACCCATATTCATTTATCTTTCTCTGGTGAAATCGTTAACTGGATTCAATTTAATTTTGTTTAACTTTTGATTTGTTTACCAGTTATGAATATGGCATAGAATACCTGCCAGTTTTTGAAAATAAGTAAAATAACTTGATTTTTAAAAAGTCATACACTAAGGTAAATTTAAATGCATGTTATTAAATATATACAAGTCATAACTTTATAATAAAGATGCTTCTGCAAAAAATACAGTTAAATAATTTAATTTTAAAATTATATTTATAAAAATTATTACACATACAGAAGGCGATAACCATTAATTACATGAATGCTTCAAAACTTTTTCAGCTTCTTCATTGTACAAACTAGATATTAATATAGATAGAATATATCTACGAGTCCCCATATCTATATTTCATCAACTTTTAAAGGTAAAAGAGCAACATCCTTTTAAGATGAACAATGTACCAAGTTCTGATTTTTTTTTCTTTAAATAGGTAACAACTCCATTTTTTTCTCTAGCATTATCTGCATTCAATGAAAATAAATGTTTAAAAAGCATCCCACATTTTTAAAAATACACCCCACCCCTAGTGAGACACTGCTAACATTTCTCAAGTAAAAAATTCCCAATCACATTTGGAATTACAAAAAGCCACTTTAAATTAGACATTTTGTAGGATCAAAGAGTGATCAAAATGGGATAGTAGTTAGTAGTTTATATTATTACTGCCATAAAATGCTATTGTAAAAAGACCTTGTTTCATGCATTGAATCATATACTCATTCTGACAAAAAGTTCACTTATCACAATATGTTTTAATTTTTCCCCATCCATATTGCTAGACATTAGATTTTGGAAATATTTTCCAAAAAGAGTGGCACGATCAGCAGCAGTCATAGATACATTATGTTCTACAAGAAAAGATACAAACAAATGCTTAAGCCCTTATTACATTTGACTGAACGTCATCCTTGAAAAGGCAACCCAGTTTTCAACAACTGCTACTTAATTTCCTATTTGCGATGTGCTTTGGAGGCTTCATGAGATGGGCAATACCATATGGGGCACCATGAAAAATGCATGTCAGTATGACATACTCCACAATATGCTCATTTTTCCCCCCTTTTTACATACTGTAATCGAATTTCTTTTTATAACCTTTTTCAAATATTTAAAATTATATTTTACCTTTTTTAATTAGTGAGGTAAATAGAACAATTGACAAACAAGAATCATTCAATCATTACGTAAGAATAACACATAAATACAAATGTGCAAAGCACAAAGGGAATTAAGTTCTAGAAAATTGCTACAGAGCAGGTAAAAAAAATAAATAATAATGTTTTGCTTAACCCTATTGTTGCATAGTTATTTTATCAAAGTAGGCTCAAAAATTGCGTAATTGCTGTATATATTTCAAATCTACATTTTAGAGATAAAATATAGAATTAGATTATAAAATTATGAACATAAAAACATAAACAGGAACAGCACGGGTTGCACAGCCAAATAGTAGGAAAAAAATGCATACCCGTGGAAATCGTGGGATGCGCAGCGAGAGGGTTAATGAAACCATTTGTAACTCTGAAACCAATAGTGAACAAAATATGCAGGAGGAAACCAAATTTCCTTAATTTAAAACCAATTGTTGTTAATCTTTTAAAGGGGAATAGTGTGTTTATTTTCAGGGTGCTGTGAAGATGAGTGTCGTTATTAACAAGAAAATAATCCTCAAATTGTGGAAAAATTTTGTGAAAATGCATACAAATTTACAATCTATTGATCGACTATCTGGTATAGTGGTTAGCAACGCTGACTGCAGTGCAGTAGGGCCTGGGTTCGAATCTCGGAGAAGGCATGGATATTTGTAAATGTTTAGTGCCTTCGCGGCATGGGGGTACGCTAAATAGCCGTCAAGCTTCAAGTCCTCTCCTAAGGTTGATGGAAGGGGAAGAGATGTTGGAGGCCCCTGACTACCCACAGGGTGTTCTCCCTCAAAATTGGGGTGGAACCAAGCAAAATTGTACTGTCACCTGCATGGTGCTCAATGCTAAGGCTAAGGACAAGCATAAAATCTAGCTCTTAGCCACGATGAATTTTGTAGACCTTGATCTGATGTTAATGTCAATCAGGTGGCATAAGCAACAACAATAATATATGCATAAAAGCTCAGTAAAAGGTTAAAACATGTAATAGTTGGTATGTATGGAATAGTGAAAGGTACTTACATTCATTATGTCTGTTGTTTTAATGTATATGTATTTATTGTGTTATCTACATTCTATTATAAATCATACTAATATATTTATAAACATTCTAGATTAGGTTATCTAATTACAGAATATGCATTTAATTACAGATTAGAATAATTATTTACCATAATAAAATATCTTTTTAATTAACATCTAACATTTGAACAGAAATTAAAACCATTTTACCTTGTTGAGGTGGACCAGCTGCCTGAGGAGGGACACCATGAGTGGGACGGTAAGGATACTGACTACGATCTGAAACATATTCAAAACAAAATTGAATATTTAAGCATGCACCTTATACTAAATAATTTAGAGCAAAGAAAACTTTTATTTAAATAGGAAACCTATAATTCCATTTCTAGAAATAATATTTAACTTAAAAGTGTGCTATTTGCATTAATATAACACTATTGCACTGTATAATGTCTTCCGCACGAAAATAAAAATATAATTCTGAGATTGGATATATATTAAAGATAAAAATACAAACATGCTTACCGTAAAATCCGGCGTATAACGCGCACTTTTAACACAAAAAATAAGATTGAAATTTAAGGGTGAGCGTTATACGTCAGGTATAAAAAAACGATAGCTTTAAAAATAACAAAAGAGATGAGCATAAAAACAAATTTAGTTCTATACATATTGAAATATTGTTTATTTAAAAGAAACGACATGCCTTACAAACTAAAAGAGTTGTAGTTTTAGAAGTATACAATTTTTTCAACTTTTTGGATAATACCTTGAATAAATGACTGCAAAACATAAGAGTATTGAATACTAACATTTCAGATTTCTTCTTAAAAAAGGGGGTGCGCGTTATACGCCGGATTTTACGGTATATGTTTCTTATATTTTGCATCATCAAAGTATTACTTTAATATGCATATTAATTATTGTTATATTAAAAGTAAATACTGTAATAGTAATTTAAAAATTTTAATAAATTTATCATAACATTAAAAGATAATTTTTAGCCTGATACTGACACATAAAAAAAATGTCACATAAAAACTACAAAAAGTACATAATGCATTTTCAAATAAAAATTTCTGAACTAACCAGAATATGGTGGCTGAGATGGCTGTTGAGGATAAGACCCCATATGATATTGATCCTGTACAGGACCATGAGGTTTTGAATAATCACCATGTCTTTTGGGTCCCATGGAGTACATATCACGTTGATACATGTTTCCAGGAATATTACTAGGCGGGGCAACCTTATTTGGAGGAGGCATACTCTGACCATACATTCCCTGTTGAGATGAAGGATAATTCTGAAAAAGAAATTAAAAGTTGAAAATATATTTATATTTAAACTATACATAGATAAAATTATCACATAAATACACAGATCCAAGTAAAATTTGGTAGTGCAAATTATTGGTGTTATCATTTAGAATATATTATATAGAAAAGAGTAAATTAAATGAAATAATAAAAACATTATACAAGATAGATAACACAGGATGACAACAAAGAATTATCCACCTATTTCAATATTAATCACTATTTTAAACATTAATTTAAAAATAACAAAATTGTAGAGTGCCTGTTAGAAAAGCAACAAACAAATCTACTTATTTAAGAAAGAAAAAGGATGAAAAAAATGTATTTTACACAAATTTAAAAAAGCATGTAAAACTTATATTGAAATAGACAAAAGTAGCAGGTTTGCAACAAACAGAGTATAATAATTTTAAGAGATTATTTGTATAAGCCATTTTGTGCTAAACATAATATATCACAAATCAGAAAGATAATGTTGGTTAATAGCTGCAGGATTGAATAAATCATTAGCATTTTACAGTTGTAGTGGTTAGTGGTAGCGTTATGAATGCAATACTGATCACTGAAGACCTACTTGAGCTGTTTGATTCTTAGGTAGAAGCCTTTGAATAAGGGTTGACTGCAAACGTGACATCTGGGGCTGCGAATAATAATTGGGCTACTAAGATTTCTTAATACATATAATTTCTATAACCAAAAACACTCAACAGAATTGATTGTTTAAGATAAAAAATACCAAATTAGAGAAAAAAATATTTAAATACAGATATTATGTTTATCACTGAAACAAAACAAGTTCTTGCATAAAATATACTATGTTTCATATTGTGTTCTTTAGTCTCTTAAGTCAAGAAGCCTTATACTGAAACACAATTCAATCAATAATTCCAAACATTTGTTTCATTACATAATTAAATATTTGAAACTTTTAAAACTGAAAAAGAATTTGTAGTCAACAGTAGTAGAATTAGTCATGCAAACTATTACACCCGACCCTCTCAATTTTAAAATACCACAAGTACAGAAAAGCTTTGAAATAAATGTTGTAATTAAACTAAATTTAATTTTTAAAGATAAATAGATAAAAAAATATACATTTCAGAGTTTTTCTATAATAGATGGGGTTTTCAAAACCAGATAAATTTCAGAGGCAACTTTTGGTGTTAAACTTGAAAAAAGTATAAACACACACAACATTCCTAGTACAAATTTCCCATTATCATTATTAATTAATCATACAGATTTTAAGCTATGGAAAAAGTGTATACGATATTTATTTTAAAAGGTTTATTTGATAGAGAATATAGCAAAGATTAAAAATTTTTTAACATAAAAATTATAAATTTTTATTCCTTCCTTTTTTTTATTTAAATTTAATTTAAAAAACTGAATTCAAACAATGATGTAAGAGAAATCATTCTCAGCATTCGTTGCAATTATTTTAACAAATGAATAAAGAACAATTATTTAAAAGAATTCATAAAAATAAAACAGGTAATTTTTTTTAAAAAAAAAGTAAATTTAATTACCTGGAATTCAGAGCTTCTATAAGTGTCTGGTTGTGCTGAAGAATAAGGTGACTGAGCAGATGGTTGGCTGTTGGGATATTGAGAGGGTCCCAGAGAGGGCCTACCCTGATACGAGCCCATTGGTTGTGGAGGCATACTATCTCGGGCAGACATTGGTTGGCTAGGGTAACGATGAGGTGGGTAAGGAGAAGGTTCTTGCGTAGAGGGACCTATCACAGAGCTATTTGGAACTGGTGGCCTTAACATTGGACTTGGAGGTGCATTTTGAGGCTCAGCAAATCTATAAAATTATATTAAGGTTATTAGAAAAATTCCAAGGAACTATCACAACTGCATTGAATGAAAATGCTCACTTCATTCAAAAATTATAATGTTGATAATAGGTTTTATACATAGTTATTTATGTACACCAAATAAATTATTCTCAGATGAATAACAAGAATTTTAAATACTCAACAATTAAACTTAATTTTCAAAATAAAAAATTATTTTTAAAAGAATTTTAATAACTGCAGAATGTACAGCTTCAATTGAAAAATGGATCATAAGAAATGAAAACCAAAAATAATTCTCAACACAGCACAAGAAATGCAATATTTAAACATAAAAAGAAAGAAACATTTGATACCTCCAAAATATCCCATTCAACCTTCCTTACTTAACAAGTTTCTTTTCACTTACTGTTATTTATACTTTAAAAAGGAAAATGAAGCATTTATTCATAAAAGCAGTTTATTCTAGTTTCAATTCAACATTTCCAGGCAAGCAACTCACAAGTTATGGCACAATGTATGCAAAATTAAAAATATATTAATTAAATTTTAAAAAGTAAAGGAATAAATCATTAAAAAGACTCATAAATGCCCTATATACGTGCCATAAACAGTATCCAACATACATACAAATTATTCTCGCATTAATCCAGATAAAAATGTATGGGAAAAAAGGAAAGCCATAACAGAAAAAAATTGGAGGAAAATATGTTATGCTCTTTTTATATTACACATTATTTTAATTACTCAGGTGAAATCTTTAGCTACAGAGAAGGGGTCATCAAGCAAAATATGCAATATAAGAAATATGATAAAAGTGTCAGCAATATTGTTAAGCAATTCTCAACAGTATAATTTTCACTTCAAACCAGTTTTTTTACAGCTTTAACAAAGAGAGTAAAAAAACACATAAGAATGTACACTGCTGGCTATTAAAATTGCAACACCAGGAAGGAATGATCCAATGAACGTCAAAATCACATGAAAGGTTGGGATATGCAAAAGATTAGTATTTCAGCGCATTTAGACGAAGCAGGAGGGAGAAATGTCATCTGAAGCACTGCATAAAATAAAAGTTGTGTAGAAGATTACTCCTTCAGAAAGGGCTTTGTAAGGTCAGAGCTTTCTCAGAATATTGTGTTATGTCTCGAACAAGAAGAAATGCTTACCAGCAAGTGCAGGAAGTCAATAGAGGCAAGATTGTTGCCTATTGAGAGTGTGAATTATTGTTCTGTGATATCGCCCGTCTCACAGATCGAAATCCAATTACTATCAAGCAAATGTGGAATTAAGATATTGTTGCGGTCATGCTGAACGGCATGTAGGATCTCCACCCTCTCTCATTACTAATGACAGAGAAAACAGACTTATTGTGCGATTGTTCCTGCAAAACAGTACAACCACATCATGGACCATTAATGGAAATAGGCATGTTTGCAGCACACTTAGAATCTGCATGTATGGTGTGACGATATTTGCAGCATCATGGACAGTAGGCATGGTGACCATTATTTTGGCTTCCTTGGACAATACAACAGAGAGAGAAAAGAGCAATTCTGATGCACCGAATGACAATACTGGATATAGAAATGGCGCAATGTCATCTTTCCAGACAAGTTCTGGTTTTCTGTGAAGTATTCAGATGGCTGTATACATATTTGGAGGCACCTAGGAGACCACTCATCACCTGCTTGAATTTGATATTGGCATAAGGGCCATACACCTGGTGTGATGGTTTGGACATCCATTGGGTACATGACATGCACACTTTTACTTTAGACTGAAAGTAATTTGAACACAAATTGGTACATTTTTGACACTTTATGTCCAACGGCAGTGCTCTGTCTTTCCAAACAGCATCTTTCAACAAGACAACACAAGACCACACGTTGCATTCTGACCCTCGATAGACAAGGTATTTGATTGCTGCCCTGGCCTGCATGGTCTCCAGATCTGTCACTCATTGAAAGCATCTGGTCACGAGTTGCTGAGAAACTGGCCCGTCATCCCTCTTCAGCTTATATGGTTGATGAAATGTGATGTAGCATGGCATGAGTAGCTCATTTCTGTCATCCAGGCCTTTCGACTCTGTACCTAAGGGCCAGGCCATTTTAGCTCCCAGGGGTGGCAGCTGTTTCTACTAATTTCGCAACCCTGTAACCCCAAAACTACTTGCAAATTTAATTGTCTTCATACCATATGGTTAATGTACAATAAATGTTTTTGCTTTCCTTCATGAAATTGCAATTTTAATGGCCAGTAGAGTATATTGACTTCAGAATTGAGAAATAATAAATTTGTATGCTAAAAAGTTGTCCCACTCTTTCTCCCTCTTTTCATACTAATTTGTACAATACGATTCAAATCAATGTGAACTACAATCATATATGAGAAATTTCTACAATTAGAAACAAGAAACTGAAAGATAAATCAAACTTTAAAAAATTTGAGTTTTACCAAACTAAAAAGATATCAATGTACTGAACATTTGATTTAAACTATAAATAAAGCAATATATATATACATTCAACAAACTTAATGTCACATAACAGAAGAATGAAATTTGGGTGACAATATTTGTAAGTTAAATAAATGTATAACTTAAGGGAGGAAAAAATTTCAAGAGTAAAACATAATTTCATAACATTTTAAAACTTATGAATATCAACTATCACAACTGAGCATACTTGTGAGGTATGTGCACATATATTTTATAAATATTTGTTGAAAAATATCTTTGCAATATAATCATACTTTTTCCTTCCCCAATTAAAAGAAAATAAATCATAAAATACTTTAAAAGAAACACTCATTATAACAGAATAAACCCAGTAAATTCTTTTAAATTTAAAAATTTATTAAGTATTTTCAAATCCTAATAGATTACTACTGGATTTTAATAAAACTTGAAACTATGCAAATATACTTTAATGAACATAAAATACCTTTCTTGATCTCCACAAGGACTCTGATAAGGAGGATATTGAGACGAATTTGAAGGACCTACAGTTCTATTGGGTGGATATCCACCAGGAGGTGGAGCATATGGATCTGGTACCATATTCCTGCCACTGTAGCTTGCTTCCGATGAAGGAGGCACCATAGCATTGGGATATTGGTCACTGTAAGGTTCCTGCTGCCCAGATGTATTGCTGTAGCCAAACGAAGTGGAAGGCACACTAGGCTGATTTCCGGAATAAGAAGGCATATTACTATTGGTGTTTGGTTGGGAATACCCATAGTTGTCACTGGCATTATGACGGGGTTGGTACTGAGATCCCTGCATGTCATCGCTGAAAGGATCCATGGCTCCTTCGGAGCTGGAGTGGTTCACCATGGACGAGCTTGAATGGTGCATCGCGTCTGGATATGAAGGATGGTGTCCAGGACCAGGATATTCCGATCCAGGCATCATCCCTGGATGAGGTCCAGTATTGGGTGGATAACCCCCTGGATATGGACCAGGGTATCCATCCATCATAGGTCCACCTTTGAAAAAAAATACATAAATTAATTCAACAATAATCTAAATAGTTACTCTATTTAAAAATATAAAAAAAGAATTTGTTATCTTCCAACATTACATCCAAGGATTTATAAACAATTACTGTCTAACAATAATAAAAATGAAAAGCAATTCAAGTAAGATCATACCTGCATTTTTGGCATTCTTTTTCCTTGAATTGGATTCTAGACTACTAATTAAAGGTACTGGATCAATACCTCCCCTGTCAAATTTGCATTCAAAGGGCAATAGATGTTTGATGTACTGTTTCCTCAGAGTATATGCCGCACTTGAAGAAGCACCAATACCAATTAATCCTGCAATCTCCTTCCACATTTTACCTTTCATCACCTAATAATTAAAAAAGAAAAACTTAAATATATGTTTTTTTAAAAAACTTTATACTAGTCTCCAAAAATTATACCTATCATTGCTTCATAATTATAAAAACTTAGATATAAAGAGTACATCAATAACCTAACAAATATTAAAATATTTACCTCAACAAAACCACCTCTTTCTTTAGCAGCCAAATACAAACGATACAGGTCGAGGGGTTGCTTACTAATAGTGGGGCACTGAGAAAGTGGCGTGCCCCTCTCTTCCTGATACATGATTAATTTGTCTAAAAATAATCTTCTATCAGGATCATCAGACAAATCATACAATTTTAACATACCATCTGGACGCTGAAAGAAAATACATAAACAATGTTAATATATATCAAATTTTATAAAGGAAATGAACTATTACTAGTCAAAATTTGAGAATATGTATAAATTTCAAATGAATAAACATACCTTTATTGGGTGATGATCATAAGGCTGGTTATTAATAACCTAAAAATGAAATCAAAATTTTATTTAGAACTTCAGAAAATCCATTTATTCAGAACATTTATAGAAAGAAAATTAGTAAAAAAAAAAATTCACTTCAAATAAAAAAAGATAATCATAGAAGATATTTATATAATATAATATTGATGTAAAATAAATTACTTCACCAAATTATGCAAGAATATTTCATACAATAAAACTATTAACAAAACCCCCAACAATTATATTTAAAAATTTATTTTCCCAAATGCATCTATCCAACTTTTATTTTTACAAGGCAACTTTAGAGATTCACTTAAAGTGAAATTTGAGCTTTATATTACAAATTATTTATCATGCATTTTATTTATGAATCACAACAATAAGTATACTTTATTTACATAAAAAAAATTGAAGAAATCATAATACAACAAATACAAAAGATTCAAGAAAACTGTTTCATGGCAAGCAATATTTTTCAATATTATTAATTGAAATCAACACATAAACAGATTTCCTTCTCTCTAATGTATATTTGTAAAACCTTCAAAAATTCAACAAGAATATTTTTCATAACCTAAAGTAATTCAAAAGTGAATATCTCAGACAAGAAAATAAATTAGAAAATGATGCACAAAACAATTTTTATGAATAAAAATGGGGTTTTTTTACATTACAAAATTTAATACTAATTTTTAAATTACAAATTTTAATACTTTTAAAAAATTCAAAATTAGATAATTTTAGTATTCAAAAGTTTTTGAAAGTATGGATGTTACTAATCAATTTAGAAACTAATATATATATATATATATATATATTTGAATATACATATATCAGCTGGAAAAACATCAAACTCTGCTGCGCTTATAACAGTTTATTTGTAATACCAGACTTCAAAACTTACCGGACTTGCAGGAGTCCTAGGCCAACTAGGACTAGATACGCTTTCAAATTCATCATGAAAGGAGGACATAGATGCTGCTCCAGGTGACGGCAATGTATTTGGTGTCGGAGGATGAGACATCACAGGCTTGTTGCTTGGCTTTGGCGTTTCCACCCTCTCTTCAGGTAGCGATGACGATGCAGAGGCGTTGGATGCTTGACTCCCTTCGTCCATGACAGGAGGTGGAGGGGGACCTCCCATGGAATTACGTACTTGTGGGGACTGCATCATATCTGGCACAGATGGGCTGGACACAGTCACTGCCGAAGGGACAGGGCTACTGATACTTTGTGTCACAGTGGTAGGAGGCATACCTGAAAAATACAAATAAACTATTTAAAACAATTGGAACTCAAAATTAAATCTTGAATTAATGACTATTACATTACCTAGCTCTTTAATCATCAACATAGAAAAGAAAGATATCTGCTTTTTAATACATTTTAAAAGCTCAAAGTTGAAAAAGTTTTCACAAAAATTAGAATAAAACAGCATTTATAAGCAACTATGGCAAGTTTCTTTTTGAATATATACAATCACTCACACAAATATCCCTATTAAAAATCTAATAATTAAAAAAACGTGATACATTTTTAATTGTCAGAAATGCAACAATTAATTCATACGGCTCTATCTTCTTGTACATAATAGATATATTTAATAATATTGAATATTTTATAAACAGAAAAAAATTTGTTGATTTTAAAGTTACTATTTCATTTAACTAGGTTACCAAAACATTTTACTATCCAAACCATTTTGTTACAATCTAATTTATCCTAAGCAAAATAAGTTTCACATTAATATTGCAATACAAAAAACTGACTTTTTTTCTTTGTAAAACTAAGCAATTTCTAACTTTAAGCAGAATATTTGCAATTTAAAGGACATTTTACTAAAGGTATACTAAATATAAAATTACATTCATCTATTCATATTAAGAATGTGATTTTTCTTTTAATCTAAAAAGGTGTTTGGGGTTAGGTCATAGAATTAAAAATTGAACCAAGATTTTTTAAAAATCCAGAAAATCACTTTATTAGCTAACACATGTACCTCTCTCTCATTTAAGAAATAAAATTAATGCTATTCTTTCATAATATTAATTTTATTCAAAGAGAAGTTAATAAAACTTCCCACAAATTCCAACATAATCCAAAGTTATAAATATTGCAGCATTTATCTGTTACATTTCCAATACATTTTATTTTAAACATAGATGGTACAAATTTCTTTAATATAAAAACAAAAATATTATACACATTCCATATTTCTTCTTTAAAACAGATGCGATCACAAAAAATAATTCTATAGCTAATAATAAAAGTTGATTATAAAAATAATAACAATACAGGATAATTACAACTTAGAAAACAAATAACTAATGTTATGAGCAAGAAAAAATAGTAGCATTCAAACTTTATTCAACTAATTGGATCTAAATTTATACTACAGCATCAAACAAGTTTTTAATGAAACTAGAAATAAGGAAATATTAAAAAATCTTTGTAATAGGAATGTTCAAAGAACCATTTAACGGTTAATTAGAATCAGAAGTCAAACTGGTAAAAATTCAATACATAAATTGATATCTATATACAAAGTCCATTCACATTAATGTGACAGTATTTTTGACGTTAAATAACCAAACACAGAAAGCTGGTGGCAGCAAATTGAAGTTGAGCATATATAAAGAGTATGTGAGCGCTACAGAAAAAAATTGCAATCATTGGCGTAATGCAGAAATTGAGCGCTTAATTCGACATCTAAAAGGGCATGATCATTGACTTTCAGGACAAAGGTGGAAGCATTTCCAAAATGACTAAATTTGTGAACTGATCACATGCCACCATGGTAAAAGTACTGTACATGGCAAAATAGGACTGTCTAAAATCAGCGATGTGGCAAATGTGGTGCACCACAGGTCATAGATGACAGCAGTGAACGACGGCTGAGGAGATTTCAGGCGAATAGACATGCTAACATTGAACAATTGACTAACCAAATGAACCTAGAAGCTACAAACAGTGTCTCCTAAATTACAGTTCAGCAAACGCTGCTGCATCTGGGCCTCCAAAGCAGACACCTGGTTCATCTGCCTAGGCTGATTGCAGTTCATCGGCAACAAAGGCTCGAATTTGCATGCCAGTACTGAAACTGGACGTCCACAGAGTGGTGACTGGCGACGTTTTCTCATGAATCACATTTTATGCTCCATCAAATATATAGATGTAGGCATATACCACATGAAATCTCTAAAAGCAAACATCCTGCAACCATTGCCCGAATGGTCCAGGAGGGAGCATTATGGTCTTGGAAATGTTTTCCTGACATTCTCTGGTTAAGTGATCATTGTGGAAGGCATGATAGGTCAATATAATCATGCATCTGTCCTTGTGTTTACCATGTCCACCCTTATATGTGCATTGTTTTGCCTCAGGATGACAGCATCTACCAACAGGGAAAATGCAAAGTAACATACAGTTGGCAGTGTAAGTGTGTCATTCAAAGAGCCCCAGGATGAGTTTACCATTCTCCCCTGGCCACCAAACCCACCCCACTTAAACCCTAAACAAGAATCTGTGGGACTATCTGGATCGGGTTGTTCCCGCCATGGATCCTCACCCGCATAATCTAGTGCAGACGGCCACACCACTGAAGTCGGCATGGCTCAACCTCCCAGTGAACACCTTCAGGAACCTTATTGACTCTTTTTGCACATCTCACAGCAGTCCGCTCTGCAAAAGGTGGTTATTCAGGCTTTTGACAGTTGGTCACATTAATGTGACTGGACTGTGTATATAAATTGAATTTGTACCAATTTGATTTGAAATTGCACTATATATATATAATTTACAAATTTAATAAAAATACTCAAGTTCACACTCTTAATGAAAGAACCAATACATTCACAGAGAGAATAAATTTTTTACAAAAACATGAGAAATATAAAAATTTATCATATACAACTTCTCACCTAAAGAAGGAGCCTGAGTAAATCCAGCAGGAACTATGGCAGCTGGAAGAGAACCATCACAACTGGAGGTATTGCCAGTAGTAGGAGGCATAGACCCTTGACTCATTGTTTGAGAAGGAGTACTGGCTGGAGGAGGCATAGGTGTGTCTTGACCACTGTTAGATCCAGGAATGGTAGAATTGTAGCTATTGTAAATTTTCTGTTGTAAATGCTGACGCAAATACATTGGTGACTGACGTGTTGTGTTAGATGAAGCCGCAGCAGCTATGACAGCCGCCTGTGCAGCTGCTTGAGCTCCAGCAGCTGGAGGTGGCATGCTAGCTGCTTTGGGATATTGATTAGGTGGAGGCATCATATTATTCATAGGATATCCAGAAGGTGGTGGTCCAGTATTTGAGTATTGAGAGCTGTTGTATCCACTGGAATTAGGTGGTGCAACATAATTTGAAGGTGTAGAACTAGGATGAGATGGCATTCGATGTGGAGGCATTTGAGACTGAGAAGGATACGTAGGCCCTGGATAATTATTTTGAGCCTGATTCCCATAATTATGCATGCCAATAGAACCAGGTGGCCGATGATATCCACCTAAAAAAATTGTCACAGTGGGTTAATTTTAAGCCAATATTAAGAAACTGGAATAGAGCAATGCAAAAAAATTTCAAGCTTTTAAAATAAATACTTATGATGGGCTCCCACATCTTCTGTAACATAACCTCTGGGTTCTTTGACGGCCAAGATTAATTAATGGCTAATCTTTTCCAACCCAAATCCAAGAAGTGAAATGCAATTGTGAAATGCAAATAAGATAGCTTTTAAAAGAACAGACGTTTCAGTAAGCAGGATGGCAATTTAGGGAAAGTTATGTTTAGAAGAGATACGAGTGTGAATTGACGGCCTATCAAAAAGTTACCTGGATATTCAGTCATTGATACAAGGTGCATACTATTGCACGTACACCTAGACAACTCGTACTGTGATAGAATCTTATTTTGGATTAAGGTAGGACTGATTATTTGATAATAGGACTTGTAATATTATTAGAATTGAAAGTAGGCGGATAATATAATTATTTAGATAAGTGGTCTAAGTTACACGATCCAGTTTAACTATTGCTGTGTGTTTGGTTTATTAGATTCTCGATTATTAAAATTTATCTAAATTATTAGAGATTTAAGTTATATTCTTAATAAAGTCATATTAAGAATTTTAAAATGTCTATTCAATTTGACAATTCCACACCTCTAATTCACGCTGACAATCAAAGATATGGTCACCATAGAACAACCATATCACATACTCTTCAATAGGAATTTTCAGTCAATACCAGAGCCCAACAGAATAGCACAGACTAAGATAAATGAATATCAACTTTAAGCTAATTACTACAATCTAGATATTGTTTTCAGTTATATCACTAAGATGACAGGAAATTTTAAACTTTTAAGA
Organism: Trichonephila inaurata madagascariensis; assembly: GCA_019973955.1. Classification (NCBI taxonomy): domain Eukaryota; kingdom Metazoa; phylum Arthropoda; class Arachnida; order Araneae; family Nephilidae; genus Trichonephila; species Trichonephila inaurata. Next base: position 130,896 of record BMAV01007191.1, read on the forward strand.
ATCTATTTGATTTTTTTTTTTTTTTTCAAATAATAGATACATCAAATTTTTCCATAAAATTTAGTAACAAACAAATAATTACATCTACAAACAATAAAATAAAATGCCTTTACTTGCTTTACAACTATATCAAATCTAATCAAGAACCATGACCAAATGCCACAATATGCAGACAAAAGTGGGAAACAGTTTCTGTGCATAATAGTGAATATGCGGAAGCAATTTATAGCATTTGGCAATATCTTTTGATTTGGCAAAATTGGTTGATAGTATAATCCGTATGTATTCATTCAAAAGCACCAGCAATTTTCTAAAGCACCATAGTTTCTGCAATATTTTAATTTCTCTCTTTAGATGTGTATTTTCAAAAATTACTAAATTTGTTAAGATTCAAAAAAAATTTCAAAGAAACTTTTTCATAGTTATTAAAATTATCCTATTATACCTTTGTTTAAAAGGTTGATGTATTAAAAAAATGCTCTTATTCAATTTTGAAAAGAATGAATATTTGAAAATTATATTCATGTTTTTGTGAAAATTATGATATACATCTAGCAAAAACATACAGAATGAAAAAAGATGTTGCAACCATTTATGAAAAATGTTTTGTCAATCGAGTATAGAAAAGATCCTAATGGTGGAAGAGATAATGCTTTTTGCTCTGATATTTCATTTTTGTTCATTAGAAAAAAATAACAGAACATTAGATAAACCAAGAACAATTACACTAATGCACATTTCCTTACTTTGAGGATAATGAGCTGTAGGCTGGGGAGAATAAGGAGTCATGTGTGAACTCCCACCTGTCATCATGTTTTGGTGCATTTTGTTACCATACATAGCAGGAGGAGCCATTTGTTGGTTATAACCTGAAAATAAACATTCATCTTCAGTAACTACAGTACATAAATTTATCTTAACGGATAAGTGTAAACACATTTTGTATAACACATTTTTCAGGCTTTGCAATTAGTTATGCATAAAATGTTAAATTTTATAGGGAACTAAATAAATTAAATTGCAACTAATTATAATAAAAAGTGATATAAACTTGTCAACACACATAGGTTGATGGGTTCTTTGTTACTCACAAAATCAGAATTTCTACTATTTGTAAGTTAAGGCTGGATTTCCTGTTGTATGATACACATATCCAGTAGATTCACTTATGGGGACATCCACAGAAATGAATAGGCAGACAAACTGGATAAAGAGTTGTAATGATCTTACTGCCATTATTTTTCCAGAATTATTATCTTATAAGTATCTCAAAATAGAAAGCCTTCCTCACATCAATAGTATATGAAGAAGCAGATAAGACTCAGCTGTTATGTTACCTTAGTTGTTATAAAGACTCCCAAACAACATTCTCTTGACTTGCCAGTGGCCACACATCAAGTGTCTCATTCTGTGAGGATAAGAATGTCATTTGTATTAAAAGCCTTAATCATCAAGCAAATACAGAGCATATTCATTGTTGTTTGGGTTTCTCTAGACAATAGTCTTATTGCTAACCCTTTCTAATGGATATTTCTTAGAGACAACAATCTTAGGGATCCGATATCAAGAGGATTAGCAACAGTAAAAGTAGCTATTTTCAGTTTGTTTCATATTAATGCAGTAGCCATTAATGAGACATTCAACAGTGATGCCATTTATATGATCACAAAAGAAGAATTTAATTTTTATCTGATGAAAACGAATCTTACATAATTTTAATTTTCTCCTTTCATTCATAAGTTTTTAATAATAAAATATACTTTCTTGATTGTTACTAAGTAAATACACTTTTATTTTAAAAACACAACAACATAATACTCCAAAAGCTTATGAAATCAGTTTAACAAATAATGAGGGTTATCACCCTCAAAATTGAGTGGAACCGAGCAAAATCGTACTGTCATCTGAATGGTACTCAAAGCTATGACAAACAACATACATACATTTAGCCCTTTGTTGCAATGAATTTTGTGGCCCTCGATCTGACACCCTGTCAGACAGTTGGACCAAGTTATAATAGAAAAATCTACATATAAACCAACACATAGATATACTAGAAAGTATATCTCAAATATCAAGAAATTCTTGATGTAAGCTAACTAAAAGAATTTTATAATTCTTGGTTGTAGATTATACAAACTTATAATTATTGAAGCTTCAATATGAGATTAAAATGTGAGTTCTCACGGGAATACATATGTTACATGATTGTTCATGCTGTTTTATCCTTTGAATTCTTTCTACTTTAAGCTACACACAAAAACAAAATAAGAACATTGTGCAAATAAGTGAGAGTGAGAATTATATTTAAGTAAGCTGCATGAGGGCTATTGGCGACGAACCTCGTAATTCCAAACCATGGTCAAGTGACAAGGACAACACCTGAGCTGGCACAACCTTTTCCTAACTTCCCCATCACACCTCCAGGAGGACGTTTGAGCCTCAACATATAAAACGTGCATTGGCCCCCTCTGCACAGCGGGTCTTCAGCAGTACTAAAATCACGACATGCCAGCAATGAGTCCTTTACCTTGACCACTAGGTTACCAAAGACAGTTGTGCAAATAAATAGATACTCGTATATATGAATCAAATATTGTCAAGGACCAACATTTAAAAATTTATTGGTATTAAGTTATAATTGTTTGTCATGGTAATAATTGCCCGCAACATTGCTAGGACAGTCAATATAAAACTTCTGGCAATTCAAATAAAATGTGCCTCTTTTTTTTAAACATGCATGGAAGGAAAAAATAGTACCTTGTGCAGCCGCAGGTGGTTGAGGAATTTGTGTCTGACCACTGCTCTCAGACTGAGTTGATGATGGCCTTGGGGGCATGGGAATGTTTGGTTGCTGGCCTATAAAAAAATTATTGAATCCATTATAAGCTCACATAAGTTTGTCTGCATAGGACTTTTATCACTGATTTATAGTCTCTATATTATTATAATAAAAAATTTTAATTCAATAAAATAATAAAATAGGGCGTTAATTATGGTATGCATCTTGTAAACTTTCGCATTTCAGTAAGCAGATTATGATCTATTTATAAACCAACAACTACAAAATGGTTAGTTAATATATAAAGAATAAAAACAGTAATCTAAATTTCAAAATAAAAAAATTACTTATAAAAAATAGTTTAAGCTGAATGCCCTACCAAAAAAAAATTTAATCTTTTTGAAAATAAAAAGGTAATTCATAGCACTTTGCAGGATTTCTTATACCTAATGTTATAGTAGAAAAAATATAAAACATGTTCAAGACATGAACATTTTGAAAAAATGCAATTCAAAACAAATTTATCGACAAGTTAACACTATGTAATAACATAAACAACAACAAAAATTTGACATGCAATTGCTGAAAAATTTTGAAGTGCATACTCAGTAATGAAAAATGTGCTATCAGAATCAGATAATTCTCACTTTTAAGATCTCAATCTTCGAACAAAAGTTAACAATAAATGTGTATAACAAATAGGTTCATATATTAAATGCACAGAAAAGGATCAAAATTTATTTACAACACACTTTATTTCTGTCACTGTGTTATAAATATTTGTATAAAAAGTAATGAGATTTTTTTACATCTTATTACCATTTATATAAATATTTATAGCACAGGGAAAAGCTATTAGAATTAAAACTATTTTCAGAATCAAGAATTTTTAATTTCTTTTAAACCTATTTTATTTTCAGCAAACTAATAATAAATAATGCTATAAAGAGAAATACAATGAAGAAAATTTATAACAATACACAGCACACATTTAGAATTTCACATAACATTCTCAATTCAAATAAATTACTTATGTTGTTAAATTTCCTATCCAAAATTACTAACCCATTTGAAATAAATAAAAATACTAAGTTTATCAGACTACTCTGTTAATGATCTATATAAATTTGAATAAAAACTGAGAATACTAAATAATAAATTAAAATGGTTCAACAAAAATTGGTAAATTATACACATATATTTTTGCATAGAGACATTTTGCAAACTGACTTCTATTAATACATTATTCAAATATATAAGGTGTCTAAAAAGTATATGACACTTTCAAATATTATTGTAATCACAAAAAAAAAAACAAATAAAGATAATCCTTCATAGTTTCATTTTGTTCAACAAAGGAAACATTAAGATATTTTTACAATGCTTTACTGCGTGATTTCTAACCACATTCGATGAACATTGCAAGGTCAACAATCTGAATGGCCACCGGAATTCGACTTTTCAACTCATCAGTGTTGCTAAATGAAGATTGGTACCAATGCTTTTCACGTATCCCTACAAGGAGTATGTCTAGAGATCTGGATGCCCATGCTATTGGACTTCCTCCTTCCATCCATTACCTAGGGGGCTTCTTGCATCAAAACTCCAGTGTGATGGTACCCCATTGTTGCTGCACAGATGTTGCAGAATTCAATGCCTTCCACAACTTGTGCTTGCAGTGAAACCATTTTGAAATGCAAATATTAACAAATGGGGATATTTTGCCATTTAGCTTGCATTTCACTGAATAGAAACTATAATCTTTTCTTTATCTAACATAAAGAACTGTAAGTGAAAATCTATGTTTGTTAATTTTTAATTCATTTTAAAAGCACAGTCATACATTTTGGACACTCAATATAATAGATCTAAAGTACCCCTCAAGTAATAATGAGAAAATTCTAAATTATATAACAAAATAATATCAAATTAATAATTCCTGAAAAAGTATGTAATGTTTTTAAAACAATTAGCTATCAGAAAATTTTAAAAAGTGTTACAAATATGCTTGCCTTTTTCACCACTCTTGCTAGTTTTTACACTATAACTCATTACTGAAAGCTAATTTGTGACGAGTTATATCAAATAATAGGTTACCAACTTCAGCAGTCAATAGTATTGAGTATGTGTAAATATTATTATGTACTCATAGACTTACTCTATTTACCACACTGACTCATAATGATAAAAGCAATAAAACAAAAGGAACAATTTATTTGATTCCCTATATATATATATGACGTAATATTAAAAATTATGGGAACAATCCATTTCAAAAGTATTCATCAAAATATTATAATTTGCCTAGTACAAAACTAGTGAAATGGAAAACATTGCTTTGTCCAACACAGATTTTTTATTAAAAATTTATATATAAATGAATAAAATTTCATAAATCTAAAATTTGCTAAAATAAATATTATAGGAAATAAATAAAACAATACACATATTTATAAATAAATGCATGCTAATTTTTAATGGGCATTCAAAATTTAAAAATTACAGTTTGAGATTTTTCCTCGAGTAATTAGACATAATGCATTTCACTCCACATAAAATCTTATTATTACACACATAACAGAATTATACTTCAAAGTACTAAACAAGGAAGTAAAATAATTATCACTTTAAAAAACAGGAATTTAAAAAAAATAAATTACTGTTTTATATGAATTTTCACAAAATCAAAAACAACATAAAAGCTCTTTTGTACAATAAACCAGAGAAAGTTTTTTTTTAAAAAAAAAAAAAGAGAGAGAGAAAGAAAGAATGGGAGAGGAAAGGAATTCACCTCAAAAAGCGAACATAAAGAAATCAATAATGGATAATCTGCTTTAAAGCTCTAAGTAGAAGGGGAATGGGGAGTGTGTCACCTTCCCCCTCCCACTCTTCTCAAGGTCAATGCCACCAACTGAATCAGCTGACAGAACAGAAAACGAGGTTACTCAGAGATGGAGATACGAAAGTCGAGAAACGGAAAGGAAGTAGAATTTTGAAAAGCGTTTAAGAATATTACAGAAAGTACACACACACATACAAAATTGGTTATATAAAATTCAATTACAAATAGAACAAAAACAATAAAGTAATTAAATGAGAAGAATACTTTAAAAAAAAAACGTTACACTTAAATTATACTTCCAACAGAAATAAATTTAAGGTAAGTTTAGAAAGGACTTACTTTGATCGGAAAATTCAAATGCGATCATCTTTAGTCCGTTATTTTACTTTCAAACAAAACAGAAAATAATACCCTGTGTGTCTTCAGTCCATTAATCGATATGAAATAATGGATGAAATACATTGAAAACAAATAGTGTAAATATTCGGAGAGTTCCGCGATTCTCTTCGCTTTTGAAATGTTGCCAGATGCGTCTGTATAATTAATCTTTCGTGCATTTACAAATGTTACGCTACAAAACGTGGCTGACACTTGATTTTTGTCCAAAATTTTATACTTTAAAAAAAAAGGTAAAAAAAAAATAATAATTTAAAATATAGTGTGTTTTAAAAGGAATTTTTTAGCACGGATTTTTAGCTTTATATGCAGCTTTATAAATTTTTTTAAAAATGCATCAGTAAAAATTCCGCAATATAGGTAGAGAAATTTCAGACACTTGCCATAAAAATTAGCAAATTCTCGCAAATCATTTCAGTAATGGCATCAAAATCAATGTACTTTCAAAAAGAATTGCATTTTACACCAGAATTAAACATTCGCTAAATATATAAGTACAACTTCTTAACACAATATATATATTCTTCACAAATTTCTCAATTCCTTATAAAAGAATTATTCTTTGAATTCAACTTAACAACTGAAACTGGTTTACAACTAAACGTGCGAAAATTTCTTTAAATTAAAGAACGCGCCATCTACATTCAGAATACAGAAACAAGTTTTAAAAAAAGGCACTTTAACGCGCGATTATTATTATTTTGGGGAAACATATATCCTAATTTATTGTATAAATTTTCACTCTTTAATACATTTTTAGAATAAAGAGGTTAAAATCGAAACCAACTCCAGCTATAACAAATCCTTCAAATTCAAATTTCATTAAAAATATTTCATTTAATTTTTATCAAGAATTTAAATCAACCTTATATTTTCTATTTTGTTAAATATTTGAATGTATTTTACATGGGCTTTCGAATGAAAATCAGAAAATATTTAATTAAACTAAAATTAAATATAATGGAAATGATAATTCCAATTATTCCCTTTCCTCATTTGTAACAGTTCTTGCCTGTAAATATCTGACATTACTTTTTTTTAACAAGAAAATTATAGAACAGTTTTTTTAATTAATTATTAATTTCCGAAGTGCTTTTAATATTTACAAAAAAAAACACACATTTTTAAAAGTGTTCTAGAGGGAAAGAGTGCGTGTGTTTGTTTGTTTGTTTGTTTGTTTGTTTGTTTGTTTAATACAACAAGTTCACATTGCCCACAGCCAAAAAGATGAAATCAACATCTGACCTGAAGAACTCCCCTTCCTACTTCCTAACTGCCCCCACAATGCGAGAAACATGTCTTAAATGAAAGAATTCCAACATGCACTTTGATTATTTTTTTTAATCGATTTACTATAATCCTATGCATGTACGTAAAATTTAATTAAGTATTATTATTCATAATTTATTTTTTTAATTAATACTAAATATTTATTCAAATTTATACAAAATCAAAAGAATATGTTTAGCGGTGTATTGGGGTATGATACAAGAATGGTGGACTCTCGTCCCCTCCTAGAAAAGTTCTTGTGTGCGCCACTGATTGTCGATCATTCCAAACATATAGAACGAGCTGAGACAAATATATAATTATACCGAATAATACAGTTACAGCTTATCAAAACTTCTCAAATAATATATACTGAGCGTCTAACACTTATATTTAAATTATTTAGTCACCTTTCTCTTTTTAAATTTAGGAGACACACACAATCATACTAATATAATTCAATGTCCTGAAATTTTCTGCTTATTTAGTTCAATTTATTTGAATCCTTACCTAGGGCAGGCGACATGGAAGGGGATCCTGCGGAGGACCCCGAGGGCGAAGGCGCAGGCCGGTGAGGAGAGACCCCTGAGTGAGGAGGTGTGGTCAAGTTCCTCAAAGGTCCAGGAGTAGTGGCTGTCTCAGGAGGTACCACATCCTCTCCATCCTGAAACAAAACGAAAAAAAACACCCATTACCATATGACATTGGAAATTCTACTCTCTCGTCCCACTACAACAGGAGATTACCAATGATAATAATAGTAAGTACAAATACATGCAAGGCCTAATACAAAATCGCCATCCAGATCCAGCACAACACTGTTAATAAAAATAAAAAACACAAGTAAAATAAAAGAAAGAAGAAAATATAACAGGTTCATTAAAAATATTATATGCTATAATTTTGGAATGTAAATTTAAAATGCAAAATCTTTTATTAATACATTTTACAATTGCTAGTTATCAATTAATAGTTCATTCTATTTCAAAATTTATAATTTGATATGGATACTTTTAATGCATCTTCCACTCTTAGGAGAATTGACCCCCCAAAAAAATCAAAATCCTGCGTGTAATATTGTGTTATATATATATAACCACTTATAATTCAATTTATTTATAAGAAAAAGTGAAAAGCAAAAACATATGAAACAAAAACTTTAAGAACTGTTAAAATGTTCAAAATGAAAATGGCATTAAAAAAATAAAATGATGCGCAGCAATGCCTTTACGACTCGTTGAATAAATCTGCGTGACAGCACTTTAAAAATTACTTTAAACTCAACATAACTTACCAATACAAACAAATCTTTCAATTATTGAAATTTTAAGTAAGTCAATATAAAGAAGATTAAAAAATCCCTTTAAAAAGACAACACGCAATTCAAAGCAACTTCACTCCAGACAAGATAATTTTTTAAATTGGAGATTTATCAGTACTTGGGTGATTATTCAATCATCTTTTGTTTCCTTTACCTGGGGGGGGGGGGGTATAAACCACCGCATGTGGGAAAAATCTCGGCAAAATAGGCGGTTTTCCTCAGAAGGGAGAGAAAGAAACCCTAGAGGAACAGAAATCACGTGGTGCGTGCTGCAGGAATCGAGGAAATCCAGAAACAGGTGTGTATGAGCTGGAGCGGCTTTTGTTTGTCTTTGGCCGACTCTTTCTATCAACATAAAAGGAACTACACCTGAAATACAAGCTGCATTACCTAGAATGCTACAGAGAGAACCCGCCAATTCACCAGGCCACGAACAAGGCTTTAGCGTAATTTTAATTAATACATATCCAATAGGCTCTCACACATTTTGTATTCGATAAAAATAGAGAAAACGTTAAACCGAAAAGAATGTTTAAAATATGACAAATACTCCGAGTGGAAATGTCTCGATTCTTTGATGAGGCAAGGTAACCGACCTGTTAAACGTCTAATGATTGCGGAACTACTTATTTGTGTTCAACGATACCTTAACAGAAAAAAGGGGGCTCCCAAATGCGACGACGATAAATTGTGAAAAAATTAAAATCTTTTCTGTGTGACGATCTAATTGCCAGCTCTAACCCGAGTTAGGTCATTTCCCTAGAAGAGTTATAAAAGCGAATTTCACGAGCGACGGTCGCCCGCTGAATGACACAGCCTTCCAGAAACGGGTTTCCATCACCCGAGGCGACCGCTGAGAAATGGTCCACTGCATCCGGCCGCCATTAAGGGAACACCTGCGACAGGAAACGACTCGGCCGTGTTTCTTCTCAGGTTTTCTAGTGGAATACGTTGGACGCGAAATAATACAACGGTCCCAACAAACTTACTATGCATTTCCATGAATTTTTTTCTCTAACACGAAAAGATTTCCCTTCTGGGTATGAACAAAATACAAGCCGGATTGGACTCAGAGGCGTAACGGAGAATATTAGGGCCCCCCCCCCCCAGCAAAGTCAGATTCTGGGACCCAAAGATCTTACAACGGATAGCAAAACCATAGGTTGTGGGCCCCCTGAGTAGCGCCCACAGGAATTTTTCGGAAGGGGGATGTGAAGGGTCGAAAGTCCACCATTCTTGAATCATGCTCCTTTTGATTTTGTCGATTTTCGGAAACAAAAAAAAAACAGTAAAATACTAATTATTGAATAATTAGCATTAATTAATAAAATTAATCATTAACAACAAATACTTAATTTTACGGACTATATACTTATAATTATAATCAATCGGAAAAAAATCACAGGCTTTGGGGAGGGGGGTCCGGACCCTCTTGTGTGCGCCACTGGCCTTCACCCACCGCGATGCGGGGGTGTACGTTACGCCATTGTCCTCGCCGTAGATAATGACAATGTCTGTACAGCCCCAATTATGGCACACAAAGATATTTTGGAGTTTGTTCAAAGCTCAAAAATTGTCATTGATGCAGATTCTAACGACGAAAATGAAATAAATGATGCGATTCCTGTCGTGGTAGAATACTTTTCATGATGTTCCCCCTTTCGGAACATTATGAAAAGTACGCACAGTTATTTAGACACAGATGTCAGTTGTGACCTCACTCCAGGATGGGGAGGGGGGGGGGGTTTATTTTTTAAAAAGTGGTGAAAAATTTAAATTTTATGTTTTAAAATTCCAACAAGTGGGCCCATCATGAAAGTT
>BMAV01007191.1:176631-204642 GCA_019973955.1 Trichonephila inaurata madagascariensis
AATAAAAGGTGGATCACACTATCAAAAACATGACCTATAAAAGAGAGAAAAAGTTTTGGAAGTAAAATAAAGAATGAGCTAATCCTGAGATTGTTTTAACGGTCGCACTTCAGAGCGCCTATCGGCGACGAACCTGAGTCCAGTGCAGGAATAAAATATTACATTATCAACGTCAAGAACACATAAAAAATTGTACCCGATTTTTCGAACTAAACATAAATAACACGCCTAGTAACCGAATCCATAGAAAATTCACTGTACTGAAAATGAAAATCTAAAATAGCGCTTATAGAGAATTCATAAAAATATTATACTGAAAATCTAAACTAAAAATTATTTAACTTTTTTAGACTTTCAATTGAGAAGACTTCAAAAACAGCCAATACAAATTTAACACGTAGTAAAAACACAGCTGCTAGTAAAAAAAAATGAATTTCTAATGAATTGAACGTCATTTTGCAGATTTCGGAGCAACAAAAGGAAGACCCTTGGACAGGCTAGTTAAACCATTCCCGGTATCATTCGCCTAAGCCGAATGTGGAGTTCATAATTATAAATATACAAAATAATATAAAACTATATAAATGCATTTTTACAAAAAGTTTGTTTTTCATGTATAGAATTAATTTTCGCAAGTCGACTGGGCAATTGTTTAGGTGGTGGGACGGAAAAGAGAGGGCAAGTAAAAGCTGAATTACAATACCCCCTTCCCCTCTTCCTCTGAGTCTTCGAAATGACAGGAGGTGGGATGAGGTAGAGCTAAGAGCAGAAAAAAGGATGCAGCGATGGAATGTTTTTGTTTTGACTCAATCCACATTGTCAAACGTGCCACCGTAACTCTTTTTTTTCCCCTCTGTAAGTAATCATTTCGATAACTTCTCTCCACTCCTCTCCCATCCCTTCCCAATCCATAAGAACAAAGTCTCTTCCCATGGTTCTCTCGTCGCAAACCATAGATAATAAAAAAAAAATGAAAGGAGAGAAATACAGCCGGTGGTATTTAGTCTCGAGGAGCGGCGATCTTCCCCCCCCCTCCTATTGGGCAACCCGCCCGCGAGCGAAGATCCTCAGAAGAGGAATCTACCAACTTAACTCATTTCTTTATTTTTCTTTTGTTTCCGTTCTTTTTATGTTCGTGAGTATAAATATATTTCCACCACACTATACGAACCTCTCTTTCTCTTTTTCTCTAACCGACGGCAGAGCGGAGGCTTCATCATTATCCTCCTTTCCCTTCCCCCCCCCCACGAAATTTCACTCCCCCGAGAGAAAACTCGTGCGGCAGGGAGGGTGGAAGCCCATAACGCGAAAGAGGAGGAAAGGGAAGGGAGTTAAAAGACGACATCCTCGTTTTCTGCCACACACACAAGCGAGCCTCAATAAAAAGAGGACCGGATTTGCCACCAGAGAAGTACAGAGCAGAGAGAAAACAGGGCGCAGCGCCAGCTCAGATAACAGCGTCGCATTAGGCAGCGCCGGCACCGAAAACTCGTCTGCGAAGGGCCACTTCCATTGCGCCAGTGCGAGGGGTGGTAGGGTAAAAGTCGTCGAGGAAAAAAGGGCCCTTCGTTTTCGGGCTGCCCACACCCCCTCCACAGCAGTTCGCGGGTGGTTTAACCGGACCTCGATAATCTCCTTATCAGTTTACCCGGCTCCAATAAGGTCTCATAATAACACTGAAAAATGCGACTCCCTAAAAAGAAGGAGCAGCAGAGTAGAAGGGGGAAAAAAATATATAGATAAATTCCATCCATATGAACTGGAAGGAAATTTTCCTCGCGGAAAAATCGTCCCTTTCCTTTTTTTTTTTTTTTCTTCTTTCTCTCTCTCTCTTATCCTTCCCTCCCCTTTATCGTTATTTTTCCCTTCGCGCCAAAGAGAAAAAGTCGAAAACCCAGAAAACTCGTTCGGGATGTTTTCGAAACGCACGGAAAGAAAAGTTTTTGCGCAAAGAGTGCCGGTTGAGTCTATCCCCAAAAGTGGCGCTGTGCCCCAAACACAACACCCTCCTCCCCGCGCGAGCAAACGAAGGAGGAGGGGAGGGAAACGATGCAGTGTAGCGGAGCGGTTGCCGTACTTGTCTGTTCGTCCGTTCCTCCTTGATGGCAAGGGGGGGGAGGCAAAACAGAAGAGAGAAAGGCGGCTTATGGGAAGGCCGGGATCTCTCGGCGAGCAAAGGCCCATTTATCAAGACCCGCTGTCAATAGTGAGGCGCGCATGTTAGAGCCTGAGGTCGCCCGCCCGACGCTAGCCTCGACGCAGGGTCCCGATCTAGGCAGTTCTTTGTCTCTTCGCTACCCTCGCATCAGGGTCCAACTCTAGTAGCCATCAAGCCGCCAGCCTTTTCTCTCCGCCCTCGAAAAGCTCGCCACTTTTCTGGGCTGCCAGGAAGTGGCGCGTCATCGCTGCCGGAACACGGAGGCGGACGCACACGAAAGCCACTTTGGCGCGTTTTCTTGGCCTCATGAAACAACACTGAAAAAAATATCAACTGAGGGGTTATAGAAAAAGAAAATAGGTTTTTTTTATATATTGTTAAGTTTACCATTTCAAAAGATTCGAATTCAAAAATTCGGTTTCGTTTTCTTTCGCGTAATTTTTTTTCAGCCGATTAAAACATTCTAGGAACGAAACACATTTCGGCTGGTATGAATTATTTCATTCAGATCCTGTTCTGTTCAAAATCGAATAGTAACCATTAAAATGTCAATTGTTTACTTTTTAATGTTTTTGTTCATGTGCTCTGTAAATGAATTTTTCCACATTTTTAGAATCATTTGAGAAATAATGATGCAAGTCATCGTTTGGCAAAGCCATGAAGTAAACATTATATAATTAGTCGCAGAGTTATCATTAAGATTATTTAACTTTTTTCCCCCATTTCGTTTTTCTCTCGTTATTAAAACTCTTAAGAAATTCAAACTATTTCTCAGATTTGTAGGTTCAATTTCTCGAAACCCCTAATGAGTTATTCCTCAAGAAGATAGAATACAGCAAGCTTAAATGGATTTTTTTTTTTTTTTTTGTTAATAAAAATTTTATACGAAAAAGCCTTATTTTTCAATATAATTAAAGTTGTGACGATAGTCCTTCTAAGTAAAACTATATTTTATCAGGTTCCAATTTATCCTAAAGAATTCCAGAAACTAACATTTTGTTAACTTTTATAACCTTTCAGAATTCATTACTTGCAAATAATATTAGAGATGTTAAATTAAAAAATTTAAGTTTTTTAAAAAAAGAAAAATTATTTTGATAAACAAATTACCGTAAAATCCGGCGTATAACGCGCACCTATACTTTAAAACTGTATTTTTTTTAATTTTTAGGTATGTTCTTCGTATAACGCGCACCCTTTTTTATTACGAAGAAGCTTGAAATGCACATATGCAATGCTCTTATGTTTTGTAGTATTTTATTCGAGGTATTACTCAAAGGTATAGAAAAAAATAGTAAACTTCTAGAACTACAACCATTTAAGTTCATAAGGCGTGTCATTTGTTTTAAATAAACTATTCCGATGTTTGAAGAAGTCTCTAAGTCAATCTTTTTTTATACTGAAATGTCTCACTTTTATACCCGGCGTATAACGCGCACCGGTAAGTTTCGATCTTATTTGTTGCGTTATACGGCAGATTTTTAGGTAATCTATTCATAACCTTATCTGTTTTACAATGTTAAAATGCATCAAACTTCATCGGGAATAATTCACATACAGAGAGGTCATTTTCTTTTATTATCTTCTCAATTAAAATTTAACTGAAGTTATCTATTTAAAAGCTCATTTTAACATACCATGCCGTAAAAAACTTCAGCATACAGTGAAAATTGCTTAACACTCAACTGAAGGGACCGAAACATTTTTTCGTGTTGAGTGATATTGCTAAAAAAAAGCATATTTAACAAAAAATTAAGTTTATTAGAGTACATTTTATTTTTATAGAAATGTATACCAGCATATATTTAATAAAAATCAACGAAACAAAAAGATTTAGAAGAATTAAAAGAAATTTAATACAAAATTTTCAAATTGTTTGAAAACCATCCATCGAGCTTTTGGAAAAGAATCAGATATTTTTCTTTGCATTTTTTTAGCATCACATTTTCAACAAATTGTTTGGTATCGTCCATATTGTTATTCATTTCATCAAAGGAATGTGTGTCTAAATAACTGCGCAAACTTTTCATGACGTTTCTCATTTCGGATGATGTGGGAACAGGAGCTGCATAATTTATTTCATTTTCTCATCGTCGAAATCTGCATCAATATTTTTTTAACTTTGATCAAGCTCCAAAATGCCTTTGTTTGTCATAATTGGGGGGCTGTATACACATTATCATCCTCTACTGCAATGAATTATTCCGATAATACAATAGGACAATACAATCCGGCTGGTGTTTTCCGTATTTTGTTCATTCTCAAAAGATAAATGTTTTCGTGTTAAGCGATTTTCGTTTCGTAAAAAGAGAAAAAAATACATGATAGTACATAGTAGTTTGTCATAACCATTGTATAATTTCGTGTCAACCGATATTTCGTCTAAAACGTTTTCGCGTTAAAAGTATCTCACTGTATTTATTATTCCTAATGCTTATTCTAACATCATTACATAAAGAATATGACGTATCATAAAATAACTGACAAAAGAAAACATTTTTTCTAGCACAAATGTGAGTTAGGGTTAAAAACTATAAATATAAGTGTGATATACTTAGAAAGATATTTAGAGAATTTTTTAAAACATTACACTTTTAAATATATATAGGACATTATCCCGAAAATTACGAAGAATGGTCCTGACGTGCGATAATTAGCAAGAGAAATTCAAAACTCGTGCGAATCAAGGTAGAGTTTCGAAAAACGTGCAAATAAAAACAAGTTCAGCTTAACGGAATTTGTTCCAGGGGTGATAGAATCCAGGAAAGGGGTTAAGGTTAGAGATATGATGGAATGAGACGAGAGGAGGGTTGGGTGCAATCATCTGGTTAATAGGCTATTTCGTGACAGCTCGCTCGTGATCAATGAATGATAGAAGATGAGGGGAGAGCGGAGATTGACAAAAAGGACGGGGACCTCTTCCTTGGTACCAAATACAGTTCGCTCTCTACAATGTGTTACAAACATTTTCAACAGATGTATTTCCAGTAAAATTGAAAGAACAATTGTTAAGAAAAATGTTTAGACATAAAAAATGAACCTTGAAGAAAAGATGTTACAGTACGAGCCTTGTGATGGAACTTTCCCTATTATATATTTAGATTCTGTTGGTGCAATCGATGGCTTTCATTATTTTAGAAACAAAATCGCAACAAAAAAAAGTAAAAAAGTCAATATAATCGACATTTTTTTCTTCAAATACTGAAAGGGTAATTCAAAAGTTTACTTTCACATACACACATATTTACGAAACATCCGCTTCATTTTAATCATCCATTGTGTGCGAGAGTGAATTATTTCGTGATGAAGAATTTTCAACGGTTAACATTTTATCACTACAAAACATTCCAAACGCTGAAATGTCATTCAACTGGAGCTTCTGGAACACAATCCCTTTTAACAAAAAATTCACACAGGTCAAAATTAGCAACTGATGTTAATGACTGCTTTCAACAGATTCGTTCTTCGGTGGAACTTTTCCACGCGTCATTTTTTAAGGTGAGAAAGTTTATTTCTGTTAAGCACGGATTACCATTTTACGTCCTAATGTTCCCGATTTTCGAACCAATTGAATGTCACCCATTAAGTTGAACACAACCAGATTTTAAACTCATTCTCAGATACATCCCGTTCATCCTGCACGAAAGTCAATACGGTAGGGGAGATAACTCCGTAATTGTGGATGGTTAGGCCCCCTTGCAACGATTCCCCGTAAACAAAAAGATAAACACGGGGCACCGACTGGCGACGGTCTTGGCGCGGCTCTGCTCGCCAGGGTAACCCTACACTCAGGGTATTACCTCCCACCCGCCGCCTGCATGGCACGGCTGTTATGCTTGGCGGATAACAGATAGGCAGAGCCGGGGAAACTCAACTAAAAGAGAAGAATGATTCTCACTGGCAACGGCCGCTCGGCGCGCATTCTTCCGAACGAGAAAAAAAAAGAGAGGGGAAGATATTTCTAAGGTGAGGGGGTTATGTAAAGCAGAGGGGTGGATTTTTTCTCTTCCCCTTCTTTGTTCTTTCCATCTTCATGTCCTAGGAAACTGGAAGCGCTCTCTAGCAGTACCCACGCCTCAAATCTACAGGGACCGCCAGAAGAATAACATTAACCTGTTTCGCTGATTTTTAACAAAGTCGGAAAAGGTGGAGGGGGGCTGATTCTCTCTTTTTATTCCTCCGATGGCAGCAGCAGTAAAAAGAAAAAGACAAAAGGACCAATGAAAAGACGAAGGAGCCATTTCGACACAATCCGGGCAAATGGCTTTCGGGAGGGGGGGAGGGCAGGATCATAAGAGATGACATCTTTTAATCGATCCCTTTCGAATCCGGAATGCATAAATACGGAGCGAGAGAGAGAGGCAATTAGCAAAACGAGCTTCATTCACGTCGAAATGTTTCCACCGTCGTGCTCCAGGATTTGATAACCCCCCTCCTCCTCTTCCACTCACCAATCTTACATTTTATTTTACGCAAGAAGGATTGTTTCACTCGACAAGGCTATAAACCCATTTCGGTCTTATAAAGGATTAAAAACGGAAAATAAATTATGCCTAGAGATAGAAACTTATTTAATTGGAGGTGTTTTTGCTTTCTTCTTTTTGTGCTTGTGAGAGCAGCTGTGGAGATATCTGGTATGGAATACGTTTCATTACAATCAGTGGCGCACACAAGGGGGGGGGGGGGGCCGCCACCCCAAGCCCTTTGTTTTTTTTCCGTTTGGTTATTATTCTAAGTATATAACACGTAAAATTTAATTAAATATTTGTTATTACTGATTAATTTTATTAATTAATGCTAGTTATTTATTCAATAATTAGTTTTTTACTGTGTTTTGTTCCTGAAAATCGACAAAATCAAAAATAGCATGATACAAGAATGGTGAACTTTCAACCTCTTGAAAAATTCCTGTGTGCGCTACTGATTACAATTATTCAGACGAATAAATGGATTTTTTAAAATTAAATAACCGTTTAAGATAAACGACAGCGGAGACTGTGGTAAGCGTATTTTAAAACTATACAATTTGAACGCCCTGTGTAATTTTTAAGAGATGGGGAGGGCAGATTCATAGATCAATGCATGGTCAAAGAGAGCTAATGAACTCCTAAAAGACAAAATTCAATTTCACGAAACACTTGGGAATAAAATAAAAAACACGAATAAAAAAGGGCTTATTCAAATTCAATGCCATTCGTAAAGTTTTATGAAAAGAAAAAAAATTAAACACAAAAATGAGGGCACGGATGAGAAATGGGTTCCTCAAAAGATGAAAATCCTTCGTCATCCCACAAACTGTTACCTTAAAATAATCACGTGATCGTATTTTTATTATTATTAATAAGTGCAGCACCCATATATTTCACAATTATCAAAAGTAAGAAATACCTAAATAACACTCTGAAAAATGATTCACAACACTAGCGAAATAAAAATTCTAAGATACCTAAAGATTATCTACTGTTTTAAGACTGACAATAAGTATTCAAAACTTCAATAAAATCGATTAGAAGATGCTGGATGTTAAGAAATACATCATTACAATTACACTGTATACACAAGGTTCGTTAACATTGCCACCGAGTAGAAAAGAATCAAAAACAGAGGACTATTTTTTCAGATACAAATGAGATTCAACATTATCATTACTTGGCTATCCTGTAGAAAAAGCCATATGTTTTATAATACTAATCATTTTTATCCAGGCAGACTTTTTTCCCTAGGATAAAATATGTTGCATCTTTTTGTCTTACATGCATATCGAAATCAATTGAAAGCCTTCTTTCATCAATGAGATTACTAATGAGGGATAAATGCGAGTTAAGTTCATTTCCTCAACAAATGCTGAATTCTTTTGCAAGAACATTTCACATAAACGAAATTTCATAAAGGGCTATTTAGATGAGAAAAACCTCATAAGGAATCCTATTGGAGCATAAAGACGAATGTTTAGAACACTGTTTTTGACTCGCCTCCATGAATAGATTCCGATCCAGCCGGAGATGAGAAAAGGGAGTACAAATATTTTGAATGAAAAAGAGGAAAGCAGGGGTGGAGGGAAGAAGTATCGTATAAAATGACGACACAAAAATAAGCCGCTTACACGGAGATCGTTGTAGAGTGGGCGGAGAGGAATGGAAATCGCACGTTACCATGACAACGACACAGAGCGTCGATCAGAATTCGAATATATACCCTTTTCCAAGAAAGCTGTAAGAAAAGCGCCACAAAGTGGAGAAGGCACACTTCGTCCGTAAAAGAAGGGATGGGGGGGGGACGCAGTGTCGTTTCTTTAATTAAATCAGAGTCAACAGAAACCTAATTAACGAGAGGGAGGCGAGGGGTGAGTTATCCGCCAGATGCCTCCGTCGGCAAACGGAGGAAAAGGGTAAGAAAATCCCCCGGCGAAAGGGGATTGCAACTCGTTTTCGGCATCGAACCAAGAAGGGGTTTGCCCCCCCCCCCCCCCACTTTTATTCCTGCTGCCCGGCACGTGAAGAGTATCGGCCGCAAAAACTTTTACTTTGACGATGGTTGGTTTTTATAACCCAACACAGAGTGAAGCAAGCGCCTTAAAGCTTACTTGTTTCTATTGATTGATGGTTGCCAAATGTAAGAGCAGAAAAATGCTTAAATTTTCAGGGAAATTTGAAAGATCGTAATTCATACATCAGTTAATATAGAAGATAGCATTTTCAAAATATTCCACAAATAATTACATGTAACACTTAAGAAGTCGGCTGAAAAGTTGTAATGAATTATTAATGAACACAAAACTAAATACATGCCAATTACAAAAAACTAGCAGGTTTTAATTATCTGCAGATTGAAAATCATAAGTTTGAAGTGGTTGATAATCTTGCCTATTTGCGCATTCTAAACGACGTAAGTGCTGAAATTTCTCAGATATATCTTTGGTACTGCGAATGAGAATGGATTGTGGAGACATAATTTGGAATTATACAAGTTATTTAAGGAAGCAGATGTCATTAAATCCATTAAGATGGGTCGTTTGAGGTTTGCGGGCTACATCTGCAGTATGAACCCCTCATCTTTGACACATTCAGAGCTTTCAATTTCAAACCTATTGGAATTTTAACTAGAGGTAGGCACAAATTGAGATGGGCTGATTACGTAGAGGTCAGAATGGAAAAGAATTACTGGGCTCACCAGGTTCTGTTGTGTCAATAGAAGAATTAATATTTATTTTAACATGCAAAGGGATAGCTTATTTAGCAATACAGTTTTGGAGAAAAATGCATTTTATAACAGGAAAAAAAACGGATAAACTCGTATACAAATAAGAAGTATGATGAAATATGCTGCTCTGTAGAGGATATGGAGAAACCAGAATATATAACTTCTCACATCTGAAAACACATTCCAAATGTGGGTCATGTTCTTAAGCATTACGCGAAGACAGTCTTCATGAAAACTAAGGGAATGAAAGTCATTACTTTTTTTTAAAGATAAACAGCACGACCGAAATTTTAAATTCAAGCTCCTAGAAGCGATATGTTCTCTTGTAATAAGAAAATTGTTTTGAAAAGTATAATTATATCATTCAATTGAAACTCTTTTAACATTTGTCTTTAAACGACAACTCAGAGAAGGGGGGGAAAGTTCTATTAAATAATGTAGATGTACAGCAAAGCATTCAATGCGAAATTCAGATTATATATATATATAACGCTAAAAAAGAAATTAACAACTGATTCGTTGATTCACAGGTTTACATCAGAATTATGTATACGTTTCGAGCATTCATGGCAACTTCGGAAAGATACTAGTGGTTTTTTTCCCCAATTATTGTTCTGCGTATCAAAATCCAGGCAACATTAAGCAATTTTCATACTTTTTTTAAAAAAAAGCTTCTCTAGAAGATGCACTTAAAACATTTATTGTATATACTTAATTATCAGGCAATTTTGCATCTAATTCACTCCCTATTTAATCATTAGTCATACAAAAATTACATAAAATTCATGCAACTATCTGACATTGCCCCTTTTATACGAAGAAAAGAAATTAAATACATAAAATAAACTATGCTTAGTAATTTTCATTTGCATTAGCAAGTAAATTTTAGTAGAGTCATTGAAATATATATAGAAAATTTAAATCAAATCTACATTAATTAATTGTGAATGTTTATTTTTAAAAAATAGCATTACTTTATAAAGTAGTGCGCACATTTTTTCATTTAAATTACAATTCACAAGGGCACAAAAATAGCTAACAATTTTTTAAAAAATCAGATGATAAGATCAGTACCAAAGCTGGTATTCCAGCTTACGATTTTGAATCGTAGTTGCTAATTCTATGCACAGAACAGTTTTATACACCGAGAAGTTGTTTTACTTTTAAAAAATATACACTTCAATTAAATAAAATATTAAAAAGCAATTTTTCATTGATATAAAATATTTTTAAAATTTAGCTCATTATTGCTCTGCGAGTAGACATGATTTGTAAAAAAATTTTAAAATGATTATCTGAACAATTTGGTGATGGCAAAAAAAATTATGTTGAAAATATTCATCTCATTATCAACAAACCTTAGGACACATTTTTATCATATAATGCAAAAGATTCATTAAAATTTTTGCTTACCTCATTAACGCATCGAGTACCATACGAATATTTTTGTGCTTTTGATTATAAAATATCAAAATAAAAATTATAACCCATTAAAACATACATGTACCCAAACTTATTACTTTTGTCCCAAGATATATAAGCAAGTAAAAGAATTAAAAGCAGTTTTATACATTATTATCCATTGAACTAAAAATAAAATTAATGGTTAACATGCCTTTCAAATTCTCCGAGATCTCATTTAAAAGGCAAGTTTAACATGCCATAGTTTAAGTTCTAATACAAAAATCACACAAGAAATTTCCTAAAACACGATACATTTAAGGGGGGGAAAAAGTATGTGCATCTACAAACTTAAGGTATCCGAACACGTTAAAAATGATCGAATTCGGGCAAGACAGATATTTTTGTTTTTTTTATTTTATTGCTTAGGGCTATCTTTTGGCTAAACAAAACATACTTTATTTTGCTTCTACACTATCTGAAGGCCAAGTTACACACAATTTTATAAAATTAGAAAACCCGGAAGTGGGTCTTTGATCCAGAAAAAGGCATTTAAATTGCTTAAAATCTATCATGGCGAGTCAGATAACTCAAAATGTATTTCTATAAAATTTATTGAACCTGATATTTATGTTATTTTCTAGAGAATATACTAAAATATTTCTTATTGTATGAATACTTTATGAAATATGGCTTGTTATATAAATAATTGTATCATAAGGAATGTGACTTTTATAATAATGTTTACTCAATAAGCTCTAAAATTTTCAAATTTTTATAAAACATTAAAATTTTGGTACATTTTCTAGATAAATGCATCTTATTTGTTTTAGTAATACTTTTACTAATATAAAGTTTCTTACTTTTTTCTCCAATTTTTTAAGTTTTCCAAAAAAGTATTGCTAAAATTTCATTTATAATTGTAATTTTTGTCAAATTTAGGCAATTTTTCTTAAATATTGTTAGTTAAGTACTAGTATTTATAAGTATTAAGTCCTAAAAGATGCATTTATAATGTTTAAATGTGCTATTTTGCAAAAAGTACCCCGAACGTGTTCAGATACCTTAAAAAAATTATTTCTTCTCATAACATATCTTTAACCCACTGGAAATCTTACATCCCATGGATCTTCCTCTCTATCTGGATTTCTTTCAAGACTTCCACAGCGAACGCTTCGAGAATTCATTTAATAAAAAATTTAATCCTTTTT
Source organism: Trichonephila inaurata madagascariensis (assembly GCA_019973955.1). Classification (NCBI taxonomy): domain Eukaryota; kingdom Metazoa; phylum Arthropoda; class Arachnida; order Araneae; family Nephilidae; genus Trichonephila; species Trichonephila inaurata. The sequence goes on from BMAV01007191.1 coordinate 188,602, forward strand.
TCAGAAATTGACTGTTTTCTTTTTTTTTTTTTAAATACACGCTTTACCCAGTGGCGAATGACGACTTCAATTTGTTTCTAATTGTCGGGAGCGGACGAGAAATCGCCTTACACTCGCAGTTTCACCTTCCACTTCAAAAATTAGATTTCCTCCCTTTTTTTAAAAAAGCGCGCGGGGGAAGAAAAGAAAAAAAGAACCGACTACTTTTATTTTTCTTCTTTTGACACATTCCTTTTTTATTATTATTATTATTATCATCTCTCTTTTCTTTCTGGCGGGGAAAGAGAAACTGCCATTTTTGCCCTCCTTCTCTCTATCGAAATCAAAAAGTATCTCCCGCACCTTCAGACCAATGTAAGTGGATGAGACGAGGAAAATAGTTGGAATGCCTTAAAAAAAATGGGGGGGGGGGGGGGGGAAAAAATGGAAATGTGAGCCCCCGGGGCTAACCCCCCCCCCCCCCCCCCCCCCCCCACCCAACCGTAAAGAAGGGGGGGTACGCGGGGGTTCGAGCGAAAGAAGTGAAAACATGGGCAAGACAATTTGACTTCATTCCCGTGGTACGTCTCCAAACATTCGACAGAAAGAGCAGTGATTGAAAGTGCGAACAAAACAAAAGAAGAGGATTGTAAGACTTAAAAGCGGTCGCTCACAACGAAAGAACATTTCCTTTTTTTTTCTCGGTCTGAGTTTTCATCCTTTTCCAGCAAACATGTTACGGGCACTTGCAAAGACTGAAAGGTTTCCGAGAGGAGAAAAAAAAAGCTTGGATATCAATTTTTAAATTTCTACAAGTAATAAGGATTTGTATTTACAGCGTAGAGCGACGAAGCAAATTTTTCACGATTTCAAGATCAACCCACAGTATATTCAAGTCGCATTTGGCTCACTTAGAAATTCGTATAGTTTTTATTAGATATACTTCGAACATACACATCAGTTTAATCCTTGAAAACTGCATTCGGACTTCCAAAAATCACATTCTATAAATTGAGGGTTCCCGAACTTTCCTAGCTTGTGGGATCCTGTAACTTCAAATATATTACGCATACAATAATTTAATTATTATTTGGGCAGGTACACACACACACATTCAACTATAAATTTAAGATGAATTTAGATACATATATTATAAAAGTAAAAATTATATAAATTAAAAAATTACTGAAAGTCAATACAGTGTAAATTCTCTAACACGAAATTGAGGAAATTGAAATATTTTTTCGGTTAAAAGAATTTGGTGTTAAAAAAAATATTGCAAAAACATATTTAACAAAATTAAGTTTATTAGAGTATATTTTATTTACATAGATGTGTTTGCTTGCAAACATTTAATAAAAAATCAATGAAACAAAAACACTAATAAACTTTACGGAATTTGTTTTTTTGGAGGGGGGAAAAAAACATTCATCGAGCTTTCGGAAAACAATCCGATTTCTTTCTTTACGTCATCTTTTCTTTTTTAGCATCTAATAGTCAACAAATTGATCGATGCCGTCCATTTTGTTATTCATTTTACCATTGGAATGTGCGCCTCAATAGATGCGCATAATTTTCCGGATGTTCCTCATTTCGGATAACGTGGGAACAAAAGCTGCATTATTCATTTCATTTTCAACGTCGAAATCTGTATCAATGATATTTTTTAACTTTAAATAAACTCCGAAATGTCTTTTTCAAAACTGGGACTAACACACATTATCATCATCTACTGCAGCGGTCTTTAAACTGTGTTCCACGGAACCCTGGGACTCCACAAAGCATTCCTAGGGGTCCCAGGAGTCACAGTAAAAAAAAAAAAATCGAGAAGAAATAAATTTGAATGCAAAATGGATTCACGTTCTCTATGAAGTTTGTATAGTTACAAGCATCTAAAGCTCATCCTATTCATTAAAACTAAAAATGTATTTATATATAACTTTATTTTGCAACTTTTATCATAATAAAAGAATATTAAAACGTTTAATCTTTATATATATATACTTCCTGAATATTCTATTGTTTACTATCTCTGGTTTCATAAGATAATTGTATACTCGTTAATTAGTACAATGTCTTGCAAAACCAAATAGTTTTATAATGGAAAATGTACCTTTTTGCATTTGTGGAAAAAAGACCTATAATATCAACACATCACTTTAGAAACATATCAACAGATTCGATGTTAAAATCTAAATTTATACGCAAGAACAGTTTCTAAATTTTAGGCTGCAAATTCATGCAAAACGCACGGGATTTTTCACCAGAGCTATAAATATTTTTATGCCATTCAAAACAATGTATTTAGGTGAAAAATACTTCTCTCAACGCAACAAAAATAAAATATAAAAACAAATGAAACATAGAATATGAAATGCGATTGCATTTAATCTCAATAGACCTAGACTTCCACCGTTTGTGTGGAAAAAAAAAAGCAAGCACCTATCCCAGTTACTAAATATAATGCATGGATGGTGACACTTGGATCACAAATTAATATTATTAATAAGTAAATTACATTTAAAAAATTAGATCGGAATTTTTTAATAAATGCAATATTTTTTTATTTGCTTTTATATAAAAAGTGCCTATAACATGTTGATCAACCTTAGTGGCACACAAGGAGGGGGGGGGGGCGGCCTCAGGTCCGGGCTCAATCCCTTGGGGTTTTTTTCCGATTGACTATAATCTATGTATATATAGTAAGTAAAATTTAAAAAGTATATTAATAATTAATTTTATTAATTAATGCTAATTAATTCATTCAATAGTTATTTATATTTTTTTGTTTCAAAATCAAAAGAATATGTTGGGCGGCGTATTGGCGCATGATACGAGAATAGTGAACTTTTGATAAATTCCTGTGTGCGCTACTGAGCAACCTGAAACATTATTTTGAGATATATTCTTCGAAGTATGTGTATGGAATGGGGTTCCACGAAAGCGTCTTCATGTTTTAGGGGTTAAAGTTAGTTGTTAAAGTTTGATCCACTGCAACTCATTTTTCCGATGATACAGTAGGATAGTCCAATAATACTGAAGAATAATGCTCTTTCATTTCACATCCCTCTTAAATCTCTGGTGTTTACCGTATTTTGTGCATTCCCAGAAATGAAATCTGTTCGTGTTAAGCGATTTTCGTTTCGTGTTAAGAGAAAAAATGCATGGAAATAATTAGAATTTTTTTGGGACGGTTGTATAATTTCGCGTTCACCGATATTTCGTCTTAAGCGTTTTCGCGTTAAATGTATTTCAATGTATTTTATTTTTTAAGCTTCAGCTGCACAAGTATTCAAGCCAGGAATCGCACTCTGTTCAGTAGTAACGTACTCACGGAAATATAAATTTACTAGAACGTTCATCAACACAAACATTGATAGTGGCCACAGTAGCCATGGTGGTCATGGTCAAGAAATATGATGCCACTGAAAAAAGCCGTGCGTGTTAAATCTATCAAGGCTCAAAGTCCTCACGTCTGCGTGGAAATATGGAGAGCGAAGCGTCAACTCAAATGCCGAAGGTCAGAATGATGAGGTTCATCGCCAATAACTCTCATGTTGCTTTACAGTACGACGTTTTAAAAGAAAAAAATTACACCAACAAACAGAACTTATTAGAAACCTACGACTCTACAAAATACATAAAATACAAACTGTTCCGAATGGAGCTCAACAATTTTTTTTTTTTTAAATTACTTATAAACTATTATTCCACAGATACACTACGGCAGGGGTACTCAACCTTTTTTTCTGCAGGGCCGCATACGTGAGAATTAATGAAGAGGGGAGGGGGGGGGGTATGCTTTAAGACCAAGTTAACAGAAAATTTAAAATGTGTAAATTGATCAAAATATTAGAACTCCTATTTTGCTTTTCTTAATTATTATTTTTTATATATTTTTATTTTTGTCACTAAATTTTTCTAAATTGAAAGCATTTAAGAATCACTCTTTCACAATTTCTGCATCAGTATGTGGTTTCATATGATTACCAATCATATAACAAATTACATAGTGACTTAGTTACCACTGACAAAACACATTTTTGCTGTTAAGATTATTCAAGAAAGCTTATTTATCACCTCTTGAAAGAAATATGCGTGAAAAAGTGTCACTGAATGTGCGATTCCTGTTTATTGGTATTTTTTAAATACAACAACAATTAATAACAAATCAAACAATTAATGAACCGTGCTTATTTTTCACAACAAAAAACTTCCCAATCATCTCTAAACAATCTATTTTCTTCGAATATTTTTCGCTTGCAAGATATGAAAGATAGTTAAAAATTAGTTCCACTCATAAAATGGTCGCTACTCCACTGCTGTCTACTTATCACTCATCAGAAATATATATATATCAATTTGCACCCATACGACATCGACAGCAAAATTGATATATTTGATTTTTTAACAAAGACCAAATTTTCATAAATAAGTGAATTTCTCCGAGCAATGGGCCACTTAAAAAGGGCCGCAGGTTAAGTACCGCTGAACTACGGGGTCGCAGCCTTAGGGTAGTGCGACATTAATAAACTATGGACAAAATAATTGTTTTAGACTTACTCTATAGACTGGCCGGTAAATAAAGACTTCTTAAAAAATATAATGTGGATAGATTTTTTCCTCGCGTTCCAGAAAATACGAATAATTTCTAAATGGAAATTTCCAAGACTATTCAACAAAATTGTTTTATTATTATTAAATTATTTTATATGGACCCTCGAAATAGAATTTTTTATCCCTTGTCTTCAAAAAAATTCTGATTCTGAAACTGTGTTTAACAATCTTGGATGATAATACCAAACAACAAAATATTAATTGCTTTGAACTACTTATTGAATGCACACAGAGATCATCAAAAAATAGACTCAACAACAAGGAATGGAAGTATTTAACTTTGAGGAAACCAGTTGATTAATAAATAAAAAGGTGATGTTACGAAATGCATGCTGCTACAAAATTCAAATTCATTCTGAATTTCCCCTTGCCTTGTGTTTAGCACTTCATAATTGTTTACTGCTCCAAGGTACCGGGCATTTTAACTACGGTATTGAAATGATTTCATACTGACACAAAAATAACCCATTTCTTATTATTCGTTTAAGTGAACCAACAAAATGTGTGGCACAAAAAGCTGATTCACACTGATTAAAAAGTTTAAAGCATTGCATTTGAAAAGGTATATTAGGAAAATTGGATCGCAAGCAGTTAAACAAAATGCAAATGAATCACTTTGATGCAGATAACTGAGAATTATTCAATTTAAAACGACGATTGAAGAATGTCTTCGCTGAGTGTTAAAAATCCCGACATCAGCACACTTTTTCCAGACTGAAAAAAGCTTCCACAACACATTCAAAGTGAGGAATTGGAGCCTCGACAGATTTTATGCGGCATTTACGAACTTGAATCCACCACTCGTCTCGTGGAGACAACATTTAACACAATAATTTGTGCATTTCGCCTGTGAATTCGAATCCTTCTTTGGATGCTTATGGTAAAAAAGAAAAATTAAATTAGAACAGTTTATTTTTAACCACGTACACACCATACATACAATTCCTCTAATTCCTAATGTTCGCTCTCTTATTTGGGGTAAAACGCTTATTTCACAACATTAAAGAATAGTATAGGAACTTTTTTTCTGAAATAAGCAAACATAAATATTGTACACTAACTTTTCGTTATCTTTTAGAAAGCAATGTATTTTAATTACTAAGCGTTAGTTGAACATATTTTTCTCGTACAAAAAGTGTTCCATATTTCATCAAAATACTGTAATGCTTTTCTGAATTTTAATCTTAGGACTCTGTTTGTCAATAACAGAACTGAACTGGGATAGGAAGTGAACGAACACTGAATAAAAGCACTTGGTACATCACGCCAACATGATGACGCGAGAAACGAAAAATATTTTTATGTACAATAGCTTCACAATAACCAGAAATAATGTTATTTAAAAAAATAGATTTTAAGCCTAATTAGGTCACAGTGATGGCCAAGTGGTCATGAGCTCCTGGCCGTCAATGTTTCCATCGAATGATGGATTTAAAACGAGTTCATTAAAGGCCCAACTGTAGAGTGGAATTCCCTCAAATGAATCTCAAATCAAATTGTATTTGCTACAAAGAAATGGCGTGGTGTGGAAGTTTGGCGAGTGAGGTGCCAATTCAGGTGTCGTCCTCGTCATTTGACCATGACTCACTTCAAAGTGCAATGCTAATTTTAAATCAATCCAGGGCAGGTTTGAAATCAGAGGCTTTGTATACATACAGTCGAACTTCTATATTGCGAATTTTTCTATTTAGCGAACTTTTTCCTGGAACATCTCACGATTTTCTTCGTACAATAACTTCCCTAAAGGGAAGTGCATTTTCTATAGAACGAACTTTTCCTTTTGTGATTCAATTTTTGTTCTTCCTTTTTTTAAAGTATTTCTGAAAAAATTTCGAGTTATTCTCTCTTTAACACATTTATTGGTGATCATAAATCTTTAACTGGTTTTATTAGATCCTAACTCGCCGAGAGCAATAGAGTTCTGGACGTTTCATCCAAGAAGTGCAACCTTTAACTCCCATTGCCCAGTTCACTAGAAACATCTTCGATATCCTCTTTCACTCTCAGTGGAGTTGTCCCGTGTCCCCGTGTTTTAATTATAAAATAATGTACGTTTAGTATCACTTGTATGCTTTAAAAAATTGAAATGTCCTTAAAATTCATTAATTTTAGTATAAAATTATTTTCTTAATATTGAAAATTCAGTGAATTCTTCGACATTCTTTTTTCTTGTTTTCCTTGCAGTTTTTCTTTCTTTTTTTATGGATAAGATATATAAAATAAACATACATCAATTTAAAAAAAGGTGTGAATAATTACTTTTCTTTAATATACAGTGCTTATGAATTTAAAATTTGTTTTATGTTGTTTATAAAGTATATTAAAAGATGAACCTCTATATAACGAATTTTCCATATAACAAACTTTTTCCGGATTTAGCGACTTCGTTATATAGAGGTCCGACTGTGTAATATATATATATATATATATATATAATGTTTTGATTGTGTCTTCGTTTTCTATGATTTCGATGGCGATAAAAAATGAGATAAATATATTCCTGGAGAAACTAAAAAAAATGTTCTTGAAATAAAACTAAAAAGTGGAAATAAAACTGGAGAAGAATTCTGCAAGGGATTCCGATCATTTCCTCAGCGTCTTCAGACGGCGGGGCTGCCCGACCACGTGCTTTGAAAAGGAAGGTAATGATGATCGAGAGAGGCGGAGAAAAGACAGCTGATCGTCATGCTATTTACAAAGGCGGTGATTAGCCGACGTCACACAGACAGATGACGTCATGCTTATCTGAAGCGGCGAGATGGTCACGATTAGATAAAAAGGGCCCAAATCAAAGGGTCAGTAAAGAAAGAATAGTTTCAAATTCCGATGACTTCCATTGAAAAGTGTGTGCTGCTTTTTCTTTTTTTAAAGAAAATGATTCAGAACTATTAAAATGGGCGCAGGGTTACTTTCATGCACCTAAAAAACAATTACAAGAAATAAACCATTTCAAGATGTATTTTTTTTCATTATACATTTTGACTCATTCACTAGCGGATAGGGGCATATGAGTAGACGAGATAATGGATGATTTTTTATTAACAAAGCCCTTTAAAGCAACACTAGGGCTAACAATAGGTGAAGTACAAAGGAACACAAATAATATAACATGTATTTTTTTTTACCTTTGTTTACTAAAAAATTATGTACCCTGCCTACTTATTGCTAAGCCCAAGGATATAACATACGATTTCAGTTTCATAATTACTTTTATACAACATAGTATTTATATACAAATTAGTACAGCATTTACATAACTTAATTAGTAAATTAATATAGTCGTATTCAACTTAGAATAAAATTGTGACTGTGCAACATCCAAGAAGATGGACACTATTTCCTGGTAATAATTGCAGATAGAAAGAATGAGTGAGTGAGTATTAACGTCGAACTATTATGCTGCACTAGGACTTTTGGCGACAAACCTCGGTTAAGTGACGAGAATGAAACCCGAGATGCCCCTACCCCTCTTCATGCAACGCCAAACACAGAGCTCAACAGATTTTACGTAGATTAGCCCCTCCACAGAGCAGGTCTTTAGTGGCACTAGAACTCGAACCCGCGACACATCGACCACAAGTTCGTGACTAGAGCCACAATGCAACCGCGGTCACGAAAGTAAAATGGCGATTCTGAACAATTTTTTTGAAAGTAATTGAATCAACCCCGAACACAATAATGGACAGGGAGGACTGCTGTTATAACACGGCACACACCAGAAGTTCATTGAAAAACACTCCGATTTTATTTTTTATTCCCTGCCAAAAATGTAACAAGCCAATTTTCGTACCGTCACTAAAAAGTGAAATAATGATCACCATTATTAAAATATTTCATGCCCAGAAACAAAAATATTTTAACGTCAACCAGTGGCGCGTGAGTGAGTGAATATTAACATTGCACTGATCAGCTACGCGAGGGCTTTTGACGAAGGACCACGTCATTTTGAACCATGGTCAAGTGACGTGGATGACACCTGAGCTGGCACCCTCCTCTCCTAACTACCACACCAATGAGAGGACGGTTGAGTTCTCGACAGATTTAACGTGCATCGCTCCCCTACACGGCGGGTCTTTAGTGGTACTGGGCTCGAATTCGTGACAAGGCCAGCCACGTTCCGATACTTTGACCACTCAGCTACCGCGGCCTCAACCAGTGGCGCACACAAGGGCTTGGAGAAGGAGTGGCTGAATCCGGAACCCCCCCAAAGCCCTTGATTTTGTTTCGATTGATTATGATCCTATGTATATAGTACATAAAATTTGATCAGCATTTGTTATTAATAATTAACTTTATTAATTAATGCTAATTATTTATTCAATAATTAGTTAAAATTTAAAATTAACAATTAATATTTATTTTGTTTAAAATCGGAAAAAATTAAAATATCTTGGGTGGCGTATTGGAGCATGATACGAAAATGGTGGACTTCCGACGCTGGATCTCTCCCACCCCATTCTGAAAAATTTCGGTGTGCGCCACTGGCGCGTCCACCAAACACGAAATTTGTTTTTACACACCCACTTTATAATTTTCACACAAATGATTTGCAAAAATTTTTAATCCATCAAAATATATTTATTGAGTCCAATCCAATAAGTACTCCACGCCTAGCACCGTTTCATCGTCTATTTCCGGGAGCTGTGTCGCCTGAAAAATGTTTGGGGCAAGAGCACATTTCAAAGGTCGGTGATTCCGAAGAAAAAAAAATCGAAATAAACCGAAAAGCGGTAGCGAAATCATCTCGGTTCGGGTTGAACAGGAAAAGAAAACCAACATTTACTACTCGAGTAGAGAAAGAAAGAAAATAGGCGAGGAGATGAGTCTTATTGAGTGAAGTATTCTGAAATAAAATTTTTATTACTGTCGCTGTTAAAGCCAATTATAAACCGAAGCGCTCCCTGAGTGAAAACAAAAAAAATTACCTCTTTTAATAGCGTCCATCTGTTTTGAAAAATAAATAGGTCTGAATGAGCGAGCGGCAGGGAGAAAAATGCGAAAATGAAGGAATAGAGAGGCAATGAATGAAAATAGAAAAGGGCGGCGAATTCAAATTACGATGGATTGTTAAAAGAAAAGAGCAGAAAAATAACGTGGCACTTCGAGTGAAATGAATAAATCTTATTTAATTTTTATTTATTTTATTTCCGATCATTTGTTACAACAGAGAGCGAGAAATTACCTCATGAGCATGAAAAATACACATCTGATGTTTGAATGAGTAAGTGAGTGAATATTTATAAACGTCACACTATAAAGCAACGCGAGGGCTATTGACGAGGGATCTCGTCATTTTCAACCAAGGTCAAGTGACGAGGACAACACCTGAGCTGACACCACCCTGAAATTCCACTTTACACAAACGGAAGGACGACAGATTTAATCTACATTAGACCCTCTTCACGGAGTTTTCAGTGGATCTTAGGTACGAACTCATGACACGCTGACCACGAGTTGTGAGCATGACCATTACGCAACCGCGGCCCGGCGCAACTTCACTGAGGTTCTCGCGTTGTTTTAAAGTATAACGTTAGTAGAAATCAATGAACCTAGAGAAATGAAAACTGATGAATCATGGGACATTCTTACCCGGATAGTAAATCTAAACGGTTTGGATTTATTTGTCAGTTCATAGACTCGTTCATTAAAGAAAAAAGTTCACATTCAAAAAACTAAATTTTACTTTCAATCCAAAAAAAGTCTCAGCAAAATAAACTCATCCTATAAACCTCACATAGAACGAACACAGCAAAAAGTCACCTTTCTTCAACTGCATTCAAAGTTCACCCATTGGAATCCAATTCTGCTTAGAAAACATAATTGCCAAACCGAGAGAGAATTTTCTTCAAAACGAACAAATGAGCTGTTTTTATGCGTAAACAGGCAAGGTAAATCTACTTCGAATCAAAACCAACACTTCGGAACGCAGGTGTTGTTGTTGTGACTAATGCCAACTGCCTGACGAAGTCAGATCGAGGCCCGCGAAATTCATCGCGGCTAAGGGCTAGAATTTTTTACGCCTGTCGTTAGCCTTAGCTTTGAGCACCATGCAGATGACAGTACGATTTTGCTCGGTTCCACCTCAATTTAGAAGGAGAAAACCCTGGGGGTGGTCAGGGGCCTCCCACCTCTCTTCCCCTTCCACCAACCACACGAGAGGACTTGCGGCTCGACGGCTATTTAGAGTACCCCCCATGCCGCAAAGGCACTATACATTTACAAACATCCATGCCTTCTCCGGGATTCGAACCCAGTCTCTACAGCACCGCAGTCAGCATCGCTAACCACTATACCGGTTGGGCGACGGAACGCAGGTGTTCCATGATGAACTAAAAAGTACGCCATTTCTTTTTAAATGTAATTGTATCAAAGACAAGAATCTTCACAGCAACTTTATCAAAAGAAAAGTGCAGTCTTTGAAATTTATTTAAATGTTGGGAAAAAAATGTTTCTTTAATCTATGAAAGAAAATCAATAAAAGGATCGCAAGATAAATATCCTAGAGCTAAAGCATATTTTTTAGAAAGAACATTATAGGAGTAACAAATAAAAGGATACCAAGATATTCAATGAATTAAACGTTTATAACTTACGCGAAATAAAAAAGAACAAAACAATTATTTGCCGTCGCATTCTAAAGCTACCAGAGCAGCAAAATCGACATTTTGAGCTTCGGTCAAGTGACGAGGATGACACTAGAGCTGGCACTTTACTTTCTTAATTTTCCCACCACGCTGTGACGTCTTCGATTGGGGTGAACCTCACCCTTCTATTCAAGCGAAGTTTTATGGCTTCAAACAGACGTTAGGTGACAAGAGCACATGGCCATGGGGTCATTGATTATTGTCTGACCTCGGACAAATGCCGACATCGAGTCTGGAAGTTACAATATTCAAAGAGAGCCGGTGACAATAGGTTGACATATAGGAGAAGCCTGTATGAAAGAATCCTGTTGCCTCGACCGGTGCCGAGAGAATGGGGTTATAAAACCCAGGTGGTGTGATGAATAAGGGTGTTCAGAGGTTAGATGAGAATTATGGCGCCCTTAGTTTCCAGACAGACCAGGAATGTGTTTGCCGCACAAATAGGAGACGAATGTGGCCCGGGGACGAGGGCAGGCCTTTTTTCTTTTTCTTTTTTTTTTTTGGCCTGCCAATGAGGAAGACGAGGGGGGTGTTGTGGACCCGCCCCCGGTGCTTAAAAGGGGTTGATTTTGAGCAGATATAGAGCTCTGGAGTGTGAGACAGATAGAGAGCCCGGGAGTGAGACAGATAGAGAGCCCGGGAGTGAGACAGATAGAGATCCCTAGATGGAGACAGAGATAGAACCCTGGATGGAGAAAACTGGAGAGGAGCCCTGAAAAGTAAAGAGATTAGCGAGTGCCTTTCGGAAAAAGGATTGAACTCCCCGTGAGATAGACTGTCCGCCCGGCTTGGCATGTTTATTGGGCTTTATTACTTAATATTTAGTAATCCATGAAGCAAATAAATACTGCTTTAATTTTAAAGTGAGGCTGTGACAAATTTTCTTGTTTGCTAACTACTCACGACGTTACAACGCCAACGAGGACTTAGAGCTCATATTCAACATTCATCGGGAACCCACGACTCCAAGATGCACACATGAGCATTAGGACACAGTAAAATCCTTTAAAACACAGTGAAAGAACATATTGTTGATATTTGGAGATGGGAATCGGATCAGTTGCAGCGATTAAAATGAATCTAATTATTTTAAATACTTTCAACTCGACTCAACAATAGATTCTATTACTCTGCTTAAACTGCCAAACGTATCTAATTATAATTTAACTTGCAAAAATACCAAAAAGTGTATGCAGGTACAATTTAATAAGACTACGGAAATTTAATATAATTTTTCAAAGTACGTTTAATCTTTTCTATCCAATAAGATTCAAACACTAACTAATATGACAGAGAGTTACATGAAATACTTTCTGTACTGTCTACTAATTCTTTCATTATTTTTTATCAGACTTCTATCTCGAAACTGTTCCATACACATCGTACGTAAATTCAATTTTTATTCCAAGAATTATTCTAATGAATCCATGCGTCCATTTATGGATTCAATTAACACTTTCGTCGATAAATACTGAGAGAGGTTGAAATGATCTTTGATCATTATGTGTCACACACGACATAAACATGTCCATCTAGCATTTAAATGCAGTTTTATACAAAAAAAACATGGTTCAAAATTAAATATAAACAACAAACGTTTGCAAAGAAACCTTGTAAAAATCGAAATTCAATTTCTAAATTGACAATTGATTCGATTATTTTAATAACCTTATTTTTACCTTAGCTTCGAAGTTCTTAATTATTCCATAGCGAAAATAAGTATAGTTGTATCTATTTCTTCATTAAAAACTAAAAAAAATATAAGACTGATCCAAAATGAAAATCGACAAATTTACGTTTCAGAACACGTACATCCCTCATTCCTCGCGCTGGCTTGGAGTGCATTCTTGATTAACTTTGTAATTTCATTCGGCATTTTATTTTCATTAAAGGCGGGGGGAGGGGGTAAACGAGAATTTAAAAAGAAAGGAAAAAACGGGGGTCGATTTGTATTCATCACGTCAGATGAAGAATGAGGGGTTGGGGCGGTCACAAGTGACAGTCGAAAAATTCTGAAGCTTCTAAAAACACGCCAAGAGACATAAAAACATGTAAGCGCCCCTTTCCTTCATCCCCCCTTAAGAAAAACGCTGAGGTAGAGTAGGAGGAGGAGGGGGGTCTCCAAACTAAACTTTCTTTTTAGCGTCGTCTTATTTGCATGAGCCATAAGCTGCATTTAAAGTCTATTTGTATCGAGCAAATGGCTTTTTATGCTGCGCTTATTTCACATTCAAAACGCTAACGGGATAAAACAAACGACGAAACACGGGGGAAAGGGATAGAGAAAAGAAAAAGAACAAAATAATAATAAGGGGGAAAAAAACGAACGTCCAAATAATGCGTACTCTGCATCGGGTAGCTGCGCTTATTTTCTCTCACTATTTTCGAACGGAGAGAGGGGACAGAGAAAAGAGGGAAAAGGGAGTTTAAAGCAGAGATAAAGGGTGATACATAAAAAATAAATTACAAGTAGAGTAAAAAAAAAATATATATATATATATGAAGAATTCTCTCTTTCGAAAGTAAAAAATAAAGATAGAGGGGGAGATGCGAAGCAGGAGAGGGGAGGAAGGGGGCTGGCAAAATGTATTCGGCATCAAAGCGATATTAAAATTATGAAGAAGCACCTAAACAGGATTCTGTTACAAGCGAAAGGGAGGGGTGGAAATCGGGGATGGAGGGAATGTTGGGAGAAAATCGTCAATTTCTTTTCCTTCATTTTCCCGCTTCTTTATTTTTTTCCCCCAAAGAGTAACATTCTTTATTTTTTATTTCTTTTCGTTAGAGCTATCGACTCCAATCCTGCCTTCTCTTCTCACCCACCCCAAACCGTTATTGCTCTACCCCCCTCCCTCCCTCCGGATTGCGCGCGAGAGAGAAATGGGAGGAGCGCGCTCTGGGCTAAACCATCTCCATGGCAACCGGGGCGCAACTGCCACCAGGGAGTCTAGCAATGCAAATCAATTTGGCACACTGCGCCTTGCTCGCCCCATCGAGTGCAGCCGGGGCTGTTTCCCCTTCCATCGCATTTGTTAAATTGAAGTTCGTCGGGGCGGTGGAGGGGAGAGGAAGCCCCATTCGAAGACAGTATCGTTCATTCGCGCTCGCCGAAAAATTATACAACCGCTGCAAAGCAAAGTGCTAAATGCGCTCTGTTCGCGACGCAGAACCCTCCCATTAACCACTTTATCTCCCTTCCTCTCCCCTAAACACACACTTTGAATTAGAGGGCCGCTCAAAAACTACTTCATTACCCAAAAAAATAAATACAAGTAAATAAATAAACCAAACACAGAGGAAGGAGAGAAGCGCTCAGTCCTCAGAGCGAAAAGACAATGCTAGAAGTTGTGCGGGGAGGAGGTATTAGAGGGAAGAAGCATTTTTCCACTCCACTCTGTTCAAAGTTTTACTTACTTGGAAGTTTTCCGCTTCTTTAACACGATCTGATGTTTGAGATGGCGATGGATCCAATCACCAGTGAGTGGAAAAATTACAGATCACTTCTGATTCCATCCACTTCCTCCTGCGTTGTTTGTGAATAATTAACTTAATTGTTAGAACTCAATTTAATTTGGAAGTTAAGGTTCACATAAAAAAATGCCCGTCAAGAGATTTAAGTTACCTAAGTCACTAGGGGGGAAAAATCTTAAAATAAGACAATACAATCTTAATGACAACACAAGCACAGAAATCGATTGAGAAAGAGTTCTATTAAACGTCACACTCAAAGCAAAACAATGGACCTCGGGCAAGTGACGAGGACGACTCCTGAGCTGGCATTCCGCTGTCCTAACTACCACACCAACGGAAGGACACTGAGCCTCGACAGATCTAGAGTGCATCGACCCCCTCTATACGGCGGGTCTTCAGTGGCACTAGATCTCGAACCCACGAGTTCGTAATCATAACCACTAGGCTACTGCGGGCACCACAAAGATGGATAAGTGAAGAGAGAGAGAAACCATACATCGAAAGATCAAAATACGATAAGTAAATGAACAGTTCCATGAGGAAATAAGAAAAATAAATTCTTTTGTGTGTGTGTGTGAAAAATTTAAGCATTATAAACTAGTCTATATAAACGTTCCATAAAAGGATAAATTATTTTAGAAAAGTTAGATGATATAGATATGCAAAAAATAGAACGTCAGAATTCAATTCACACAAAAACATTTCAAATAGTTTCTCTAAGCACGGGGTCGGACCTGCCTTGCCTCCGGGGACTCTTTTTAGAAATAAATTAACATGCATTACACCAGAAGAAGGTGGACATTTTTTGTCAAGGCAATACCTTCTCTGAAAACTGCAATGCTCTCTTCACAAAACTTTCCTCATCACTCCCTTCGTTGGATCCGCATCTTCCGCTGAGAACTCTTTCGTACAGTAACGAAAAATGTGCAGACAAATAATAACTAATGGCACCAAGAATGTGCATAATGTTAAAGCAAAAACGTAAACCTAGAAAGTCACAACAGAAAAATGTACATTTACGTGGACCGTCTGTTACAGGTTAATTTAAATTGTTTTTATTTTTCAACTACAAATTTTAATTTCACTTCATACAAAACCATGAATAGGTAACCTCAGATCGTTTACATCAGTCATAAACTCTTTGTACTCCCTTCCCCATTTTTTATTTGTTAACAACTGTCACCACATTACTAATTACAAATAAAAATATAACATACTAAATAAGTCGAACACCTTTTCTTAGAGCTATTTTGTTTTCAAATGAATTCATTACGTTACATTTTTTTCTTATCTTTTGGAGATTGCTTACTGGCATTCAGTAGCAAACACA
>BMAV01007191.1:210993-222038 GCA_019973955.1 Trichonephila inaurata madagascariensis
CGCTTCCAACTATGACCAGACGATCATCGAAGACGTGTCTGCAGACGCCCAGGGCAGCGTGCCGATCCTGCTTTCACTATTGAACGTTACACACACCCTCAACCAGGAATTATGGTCTGGGGTGCCATTTATTTTGACAGCCGGATCCCTTTGGTCATCATTAGAGGCACACTTAAAGCCCAACGTTGCGTCAACGACATTCTGAGTTCCTTTTGTAGTATCTTGGCCTTATTTGTCAGAAGATAAGGCCACATGCGGGACGTGTTGCTATGAACTGTCTTACAGCTTGTCAAATACTTCCTTGGCCAGCCAGATCGCCAGATCTCTCATCAATAGGAGCGTGTTTGGGATATGATGGGAAGGCGACTGCATCTACAAGGGAATGTTGATGACCTTGCCCAGTGATTAGAGCAAATTTGGCAAGAAATACCGCAGGGGACCATCAGGGTGCTTTATCACTCTATGCCACGTCGTGTGGCAGCTTGCATCCAGGCTAGAGATGGGTCAACACCTTATTGAGCTCGTTACTTTGTAACTATGTAACTCTGAAATAACTGATTCAATATTTCTGAAATTTTAATCATTTCCTATTCCATACTTAATCTTTCTACCCACCAATTTTTATCTTTATCGGACAACTCGTTCTTGGTGCGTCGTTTTTTTTTTTTTGTTTTTGTTTTTTTTTTATATAGAATGTAATTTGTAGTATTGAAGGAGATTTTTTTTAATTCATTTTATTTATCAATTGGTTAGAGGATTTTTTTTGCAAGTTTTCATTGTAACTTTTTAACCCAGATAAGCAAGTCTTCTAATATCTTGTTAATTTTAAAGTGCGTTCTAATTCAATGTTTAACTCCTTCCTTCTCGCTGCCGTCAAATTCGCGGGGTGAAATTTCCCTCTCTATTTCTCGAGTCCGTGATATTTCCGGGCTGGATTGTTTAAAAGTAACATGCTGAAGAAATAAAATTTATCTATTTCTTATGCCCAGAATCATGTTTATTTCTCACCGGATGGTAGTGTTAGATTATTAGTAACGTGTTTAGAGATATTAATTTTATAACCTTTGCTCAGTTATTTAGTTCCGTTCTTGAATACAAGTGGGTTGTGTTCTTTGATAATATATATATATGTATGTATATTATATTTTAATATTGTATTCATTATGGAGTTAGTCAGGAAGTAAATCGAATTTTACTTTAAGTATAAATGGATCTGAAAGTTATTCTGAAATAACTGATTGCTTTGAAAGTTCGGTTAGTGAATCTGAGAGCAGTGATGATGGATCTGTACTGTTACCTGCGACGTCCACCTTTTATATTATGCTTTGAGATTTATCTCACACAAAAAAAATTACAAATATATTTTTATATTGCATATAAGCGTAATAAAAATCTCCATTAATGTTTGAATCTCATGTTTTTTTAATTTTTTTTCTCTTTGCTGCAAAACCAACATTGTCATAACAACCCTGAAATTTGGCTTTTCTTAAAAATTTCAATTTTTTTATTTCAAGCTAAAAATTTACACAAAATTTAAAAATAAATACATATTTTGAACATACACTCAGTTTTACATAATTTGCTTGAATAAAAAAAATAGGCACTTTTAGGACCGTTTTCTTGAAAATTATACGATTATTAAGGGTTAAAAGGAGATTTCCGAGAAGATGTGTGAAATTTAAACTTTCGAAATTAACTATTAGGTGATTGAAGAACTTCGTTCTTATCCTTTTGAGTAACACTGATCGATTCTAAATCATATCAGAGTAACTCAGCAGTTAAAAATAAGAAAACCGTGCTATCAGAAATTGTATAAAAAGATTTGGTGGTATGCAATAGCGCACACAGGAATTTTTCAAGGGGGAGGACGGGGTTGAAAGTTCACTATTCTTGTGTATCATGCTATTTTTGATTTTGTCGATTTTCAGGAATAAAACATAGTAAAAAACTAATTATTGAATAAATAATTAGGATTAATTAATAAAATTAATCATTAATAACAAATATTTAATTAAATTTTACGTATTATATACTTAGAATTATAACTAATCAGAAAAAAATCAAGGGCTTTGGGGGGTCCGGACTCCCAGGACCCCCCCTTGTGTGCGCCACTGCCAAGAAGCAAACTATGTTGAAATTTGTAATTAGTACAAAAGTCAAAAATAGATTTTTAATCATATTTAAAAGTTTCTTTATAAGATAGGAAGGCAATTTTGATATTGATATTTTGCAGATATTTTCTCTAGCACGCACACGTTTCCTTCAATATAAATTCCATCAATTCTTTTAATTTCATTTTTCTCTTAAGGGTATAAATTAATAAGAACACAAATGTTTCATACAAGCAAATCAAATGGAATATTAATCACAAAAATTAAATAATATATGTAACAAGGTGAAATGTATGCATCTAAGTTGTTGTACTCGTATAATAGGACCATTATATTGTTGTATTAGAGTTAAAAATTTAATACATCTAACAGATATTACAAGAAAATAACACCAATAGAGAATTTTTATATCATTTAATTTTGGAATGTGTGTCATTTAGTTCATTCAATTTTGTAAAGCATAAAGGAACATAAAACATAATTCTGAATATATTTTTTTAAATCTCTTTTTTTTAAGGGGAGGGGGGGAGTAATGAATCATTTTTAGAATTGTTAAAATCTTTATGCATTTTTAACTCTTATTTAATGCTCATTTATATAAGTATAAGGTTAACAGTGCAGTGCATTTTTGCAATCACACTAACTTTAAACTTTGTTTTACACTTAGAATAAAATAAAGTTCACACCCATCTATAAAAGAAATATGCATCTATAAATAATTAGAGGAGTAAAATAAACATAATTTTATAATGCAAGTATAAATTCTTGTACGCTACAAACTCAGAAAAATGGGTAAAAATATATTTCAGTTATTCCAAATAATCCCCCCGCACATCAGTGTGTGATTGGTGAAAAAAAATAGTTTCAAAATTATTTGAAATTAATCTTTTTATCCATAAATTCAACTGATTGTATAAAAATACATTCCAGAACAATGTATCAAAAAAATTTTTACAAAAAAACAATTAACTAAACTTTTATAAAAAAAATATAAAGTATTTAACTTTTTATTAATTTTAAATTTCAGAATAAGAACAAAAAAGTTAAGTTTAAAAAAGCAATGTAAAAATAGGTTAGAATTTCGCTTATTATACATTTTCATATATTCCCTCTGTAATGAAAATTTCGTTGTTGAAAACACGAAAAAATTCTTTCAATAAAATTAAAGCCACCATTACACGAGAAAATTATTTTTTTTTTAAAAAAGCACAACACCCCAAACTTTTAACCATAACCCCTAGTATCACGTTTTAGAGCATAAGGAACTACGATTTTTAGCTGGAATGAATTCCAAGCGCCGTTCCAAAAGATTTATTTGATGGACATCAACCAATACGCGAATGACACCAGGAATAAAATATAATAATGGGCGCAATTATAATCGTTTTCATGAAATTCCTTTCGCCGAGTGTTGTGAAATGCGAAGAGAAAAAGCATTCATCTCCAGAGGTACACAGAACCACGTGCATAATTAACATAAAGCACGTGACTCAGACAACAACAGGCGGCGGAAATCGACAACAAATCTCTGGAAAAGCACGTGGCTATTCTAAGAACCCCCTCCTCACCCCTTCCCCGTCGCACCCCTCCCCATCCCCCACGCCTCATTCCTCGGATGTATGCATGTGTAGTTTGAATGGATGGATGGATGAGTGTGCGCGCCGAGAAAATAGAGGTCAATGGCTCACAGCAAGACACGGGGCCGTGTTTACATTGCCAGCTGGGCTAGAATGGAAAAAAATTTAAAGGAAAAAAAAAGATTAAAAGAAACGAGGGTGGGGGGAGCGAGATAGTTAAATTCGCGCCGCCTCACCCCAGGCACGCGAAAGGAATCCCCCTCACTGTGAATGGCGGGATCTACGCACCTTTCGCTTTCTCTGCAGCGAAAATCATAGCGGCATTCGAATCACTTTCACTTTCTCCTTCCGCCTGTCACCTCTTGGTTTCAACTTTATTTTCTTTCGGATATCCGTTGTTATTTTCACAAAGGATTGTTTTCAAAACAAAAAGATTTTTAAAAAACATTCTATTATTATTGAAAGAAATAGACCCGGGATGGGCATTAAGTCGATCGCGATCACCCAGTGCACCGCCAAGGCATTTTGGGGTGACCACCTTTTGTCTTAAGACTTAATAATCATTTCATCATACGAAGGTCTAGAAATATTTTAAAAATACAGGGGAAAAAAATCGAATCACAAGAGAAAAAGTTCGTTAAATAGAAAATGTACATCGATATTAGGAGGATATTTTAGTAAGAAATTCGTAAAAATTTCTTAGTTCCAGGAAAAAATTCGCTAAATAGAGAAATTCGCAATGTGGAGATTCGCAAAATGGAGGTCCGACTGTATTGTAGACTTTCTGTCAGCTCACCACACCTACGCCACTGGGTGGACCCAGTGGCGTAACGTACACCCTGGCAGCGAATCACACAGCGTACACCCCGCAAGGCGGGGTCCCGGGGTTCTAGGGGGCCCAAAACTTATTGACGCCAAGTACATATTCGAGCTTAGGGCCCAAAACCTGACTTTGCAGGAGGCCCTAATATTCTCCGTTATGCCACTGGGTGGACCGCAACATCTTGAAAAAATTAGAAGTAGCCCGTACCCTGGAAAAGTCTGCCCACCCCTGAAATAGACAGTGGCATCGCGGAACCCCTATATTGCCTGAATATTTTATAAATACGTACAGACAGATTCCAGCACTCCCCCACCGCGATGAGGGGGTGTACGTTACGCCACTGCAGAGCCAAATTTAGATTTGATGAATTTTGCTTGATGTTAACATGCTGGCTAAAGAAAACGAAGATGCCAATTGAAGGAAGCAACACGACGGACCTCATCATTTTGAATCTGAAACACATACGTGATAAGGCACATAGAATGAACAAAATGAACTAGTTTTTACACAGCCTAATATACATCATTATGCCAAAATACAATTAAGTACTACCTCAACTAATTTGAGTTTTAAATTTTCCAAGGAATGAATTACTTAATGTGAAAAGAGATATTAATAAGTAACAAAAAATTGTCACTAACAATTTTTTTTAATATGTTTAACATACAATGTCATGTGTTGTGAATTGTTTTTCTTTTCATTGCCGTAATCCCATTCTATACAAAAAAAAGTTTCATTTTTAGCTATTTTCATCAAAATCTGAAAAAATCACTTTCCGACTGAATAAAATTTGAGGCATTTAACTACATATACAGAAATTTAATGCGTATATAACCATACACGAAATTGCAATACATCTAATAAAGCAAAGCAACACACAGAAATAGGACAAATATAGTTACAAATACGATGTCCATATGATACATATATACTCCGTTCTAATATATAGAATCTTGTATTTTGACAATATTTTTTATTGTACATGATCTATTTTCATGTAACTTACTAAATAGATATATTATGTCTATTACATTGAAAAACTGCATTTCTACCCCGATTTATAAATGACGAAATAACCTGCCCCAACAGTTTATAGACAAACACAATCTTACGTAAATGGTAATCATGATGTCGATGTAAAAAACGGAGCATGGCCGTTTGTTTTCGCATTTCAAGATGTTTCGCAGCTCTCTCATGAAGAAGCAAGTCAAGTTCTGAATTTGAAATGGCACGCTTAGATCGTTATAAAAGTATGATTTATGTATTAAGACACCTATGAAGCCAAACCTCGATCGGATAGACTACGTATGACGGATATCCAATCAGAAAACGTCCGTTCGCAAGATTACTAGGCCTTCCTGATTGCAAATCTCATAAGACGAATTACAGTATCTGGTGATATGATCCTCTCAAAAAAGGCTCGAGCACATTCCCACTCTGGAAAGGTTCACACTAGTAAGGCTCGAAACCATTGTCATAAATGGAGGGATTAAAAAAAAAAAAAATGGAACCTCGATGTACCTAACGAGATCTTTGCATGATGAAGAGCGCAGGAGCCATTTCAATAGACACGATAAGTAATGGTGTGGAAGTGGATTTGACCTTTTTAGATGGTCTCTTCGAAATAATATTGAAACTACAGAAAATCATGCGATGCCAATTGGCAGAAACAGAGGGGGTCGAAATTGGGAATATCTTCAATGCTACGAAGAATTTAAAATTGGAAACATCTTGTTGAGTAGCCACTCTCTAGTGAACCCTGATCGTATGGAGAATGGAGAGCACTTTCATTCAGTGAATTCCTTGAAGAGACATAAAAAGTGCGCAAGAAAATAAAGATTTAACAAAGCCTAATTATGTCAATGAGAAAACGAATATACGATGTCATACTGAAGAAAAACTTTAAACACTGAACTGAGTACCTTGGGTTAAAATGTCATTTTCTATAAACTTTTGGGCCACCTAATATTTCAATTTTGTAAAATAATTAAAACACAGATAAGTTATTTATTCTAAATATTTCGCTGAATGCAAGTCGCATAAGGTTTGAATAAACACACTTGTAATTAGAGTTTGATTGTCTTTCCATTTTGCTAAACATATATTTTAGTGGAGTCCATAAACTTTTGGGACAGTGCTAAATGATCATTAATATAATATATATATATTTTATAAGGAAGAATAGTATTTTTGGTAAAGTAGGGTGAATGAATAACTTCCAATGTTTTGTTTTAATTGGATGCGTTAAAAAACATTTACCTACGGTGATATATATTTTACCACAAAAGTTTTTTTACAAAAGAAAGAGAAAAGAAAAATCCCCCACAACACCTAGTAAATAAAAAGTTATAAACTCGGAACCGTTCATCTCGAATTTTATAACATACTCGAAAACTCTTGTATTAATTCTAACAACCAACATTAAGATTATTCGACCAGTTTTTCAACAATGACTGCAAATGCAGAATTATTCAAATGTTGGGACTCAATATTAATCAAAGATGTTTTGAATTTATAGTCCTTTTGATTATAGGCAACGCAAGTCGAAATAAATAGCAAATGCACTAAAAAAGAAGCCTGACGTTTATTTTTGATTAAATTAAAATTCTAGTTTTGCATCGTTTTATGTATTCAAGAAATGCTTTCTTTTTTTTTTCCCCAAAATGAAATCAAAATAAAAAGATGCTAATTCTTAAGTGGAAATTCCGGGGGGAAACTACAGTAAAAGGCAAAATATCGTCTAAATTTAATAAACATCAAAATAAGATTCTTCCTTGAAATCGATATCTTATTTTGTGAATATCGTATTTCTCTCATCAATGACTCATTAAAATTGCAATTAGTTTATCTGTTATTCTTCGTAAAATTCAATTAGCAAAACATAACTAATATTAACGACGAACTCCTAGCTTGTATTAGTGCGTGTGTATGAATGATCTATTATATATTCATACATGATATAAAATTTTCTTTTCCACGTTATTTTGTACATAAATCATGAAAAAAAAATCTATAAAATTTTAACAGCATTCGCTAAAGAAAGGAAAGCTGTAGTTTTCTTAAGATCTCTTACAACTGATGCAAGAGATTTAATGAACATATCCAGGAGAAGAAAACTGTTTTTTTATGATCCGTGAGGAAGCTTAGCAGCTAAAAGAAAGTTATATAAATGAAATATTGAATACAACGAGATCATTTTCAATCAATTTAGTGATAAATTTTAGGAAATTAAAAGATATATAACTAAATGTCTGATTAATCATCATAAAAATTTTTAAGTGTGAACAAATTTTACTGAGAAATTATGTACTAAGAAAAGTTCAACACTTCATGCAGGGCAAATATGTTTGAGGCATCCGACTACGTTCGGAACCGTGATTTTGCAAAAGCGTATAAATGGATCATAGATTAGAAAATGTATATAAAATTGTTTTAAGCATATTGGTACAATAAAAAATTAATTAAGTACAATATTTTGACAAAAAATGAACATAGTATAACCCATTTTCAAAACATTCTCCTTTTATGAAAAATGCTTCTATTATAATATTTTTCCTGCATATAGCTCAGATCTCTGTACAGAGGCTGCACAAGAATTTTTGAAATATATAACTTAGAAGTGGATTTATCCCTATTTTACTATAACAGAGGGGAGAAAGTTTAAGAAAAAAACGCAGATAATTATTTCAATGGGTTGTAACTCTGAAAATAATGTGAATTTTTCAAAAATCCTGGTTCAGACTTTCTGGAGAAATTTTTACTTTATATGAATAAAATATTATTATTATAGAAGCATTTTTTATAAAAGGAGAACGTTTTGAAAAAAGGTTATTCTAAGTTAATTTTTTGCCAAAATATTGTATTTGATTTTTTTTTTTTTTGGTCATAATGTGTTCTTAAAACAATTTTGTACATGTATTCTAATCTAAGTGACACTAAAAATTATCCATTTATGCGCTCTTTTAAAATCACGATTCTGAACATAGTCGGATACCTTAAGAGGCGACTGGGTACCCTCTTTACAATTTTTTTACTTTTAATTTTTGAAATTTGGTTTTAATTGTATTTAATAAAGGTCATTATTAAGTAATAATTTCATACAAAAAATTTCAAACTTATTTCAAAATGTTTGTAAAATTTAACATTTTTAAATCCCTAAGGCTTTTTTTAAACATGTATATTTCTTTTAAAAAATTTTTTTCGAAGTACCTTATAATATACTACATAAAACTGTGTATGGGTTTTTTAAACTGCTGCTGCTCATTAAGGCCATCTTCGGCTAATGTTAAAGAATATGACCAAAATTCGGAATATTTTTTCGTATCTAAAAGTACTCAAACAATAATATTATATTCTGACTTCACTGTCCTGTAGAGAATCACTTATTTTGTCATACTACTCATTTTTATCCAATTTGACACTTTTTCTTTTATAAAATGTGTTTCGTATATTTTCTCCTATATCGTAATGCAAAATGAGCCATCCTTTTACATGTTAAAAGGAAGAACCGATTATTTATGAAATTTTAAAAACACTGTATTATAAACAAATGCATGAGTTAAAACGTCACAAGTTTTTATAAAAATTGAGGCATTTTTTCTGTCTAAAAATGTGCTCCGCGTTAAGTCCATATAGTCGTACATGTAGCGAAAACGGCCTTAATTTTTTCCTTGTGAAACATACAAAGATTTTTAAAAAATCATTAATTTTGTGATCTTGAAATTTTTTAAAAAAAATACTACACATTTTAGAGTTGATTCCATACACAATTTTACAAAACATTTATAAAAAATTTCACATCCCTACTTCAATTATCAAAAATACCTTAGGGTTTTGAATGATAGTATATGATGAAAAATTCAACATAGAGAAATATCAGTTTGAAGTTTTCACTTCATGAAATCTTAATTAGCTTATTAAAACTGCTTACCATAAGAAATTGCAAAAATGTAAAACAATTAAACAGTACACTGGCATAATGAAGGAAAAAAATGAAAGATCAATATTTTATAAAACTTTACACCTTAATAATTATTAAAAAAAAAAATACACACACCTAAGAGCTAATTCCATGCTCAGTTTTCCGACTTAAATACTGCACAACATGTGCAAAAGATGTTAATGCCTTTATTTTTTTTTTATTATTTGCATGATTTTAAAAAAGCCTTCACATGCTAAATATTGTACATCAATGAAAGCAAAATCAAATAACAATATATAGGTAAAAGATATCAAAATTGAAGAATTGAATCTGTGCATTTATTTAAATAAATATCTTAAAACATCTTAATAATAATTGTGTTGAATTTTATATTCATCCGATACATATAAATCACCGAAAACAAATACCGTAGAATCCGGCGTATAACGCGCTCCCATACTTTCAAGCTGCATTTTTTAATTTTCTGGTATGTTCGCCGTATAAAGCGCACCTCGCTTCTTTTTAAGAAGAAATCTGAAATTTTAGTACACAACGTTCTTATGTTTTGAAGTAATTTATTCGTGATATTATGCCAGACTTTTGAAATAAAAGTGTATTTCTACAGTTAGAAATCTTTTAGTTCATAAGGTATATCATTTCTTTTAAATAAACAGTATTTTGATATGTATAAAAGTAAGCATATTTTTTATGCTAATCTCTTTTGTTATTTTTAAAGCTATCGTTTTTATACCCGGCGTATAACGCGCACCCTCATATTTCGACCTCATTTTTTGTGTTCAAAGTGCGTGTTATACGCCGGATTTTACGGTAAATAAAAAACGGGAGATTTTCGCTATTCATGTGCGAATTAGATTTTTAATTATCTGGGTTACCAAAATGAGATTTAGTATTTGTCTTTCGTTGAGAATCCGCTTTGAAGTTTTAGTTACATTCATAATACTATCATAAAATACACGCACGACTTTTAAATATTGACAAATCCATTTGCACTTCAATAAACAAACTAGAAGATTTACATGCACTGCACAATTCTTTCTTGAAATGATTTGTTACTGAATGTGTAATTCTACATGTTTGTCTCATTAGCACAGGGTAAAAAAATAATAATATATACCGTCGAACCTCCATATAATGACATAGCGAACTTTTTCGTGGAACCAAGAACATTTTACGATTTCTTCGCAAAATAACTTCTCAATAGCGAATTCTATACAACGAACTTTTTTCTTGTGATTCAATTTTTTTTTCTCCCAATTTTTAAAGTATTTTTGGACATTCTCTCTTTTAACACATTTTATGTTGGTCACAAAAGGAGTTTTGGTGCATTGCAAAGAAATGAGGCCAGTGGCGCACACAAGGGGGGGGGGGGGCCGCGCCCCCCCCCCCAAAACCCCGAGTTTTTTTTTCCGATTGATTATTATTATAAGTATATAGCACGTAAAGTTTAATTAAGTATTTATTATTGATGATTTTATTAATTAATGCTAATTATTTATTCAATAATTAGTTTTTTACTGTATTTTGTTTCCGAAAATCGACAAAATCAAAAGGAGCATGATACAAGAATGGTGAACTTTCGACCCCGGACCCCC
>BMAV01007191.1:235122-249529 GCA_019973955.1 Trichonephila inaurata madagascariensis
TTTAGAATCAGGGCCCAGCGTATGAATAATACAGGACCCCAACACGTGCGAGAAAACAATGGTCAAAAGGCCCCAAAGAAAGGAACCACTCAGGATTAGATATGCCAGTGTTCAGAATCGTAGCTTTTAGTTTCCATGGAGGAAAAAAAAGACAATTTTATTAGCCGTAAATCCCAAACAATTCTAGGAAAAAGAGAAAAATTTTAGGCACTTCTCCGAAACGTAAAGAACTCAACGATGTTCTGTCCTTCGATATTTTTTAGCTATTCGAATTTAAAAACCATACATAATGGTCGGAAAACTAGGGTTCTAGCATTATCTGGAATTCATCCAAATTTTAATTAATGTTTTAACGGGTGATAAGTTAAGCATTATTTCCCAACTGGTTTCCCAGAACAGTCATTCGCTTTCACAACTCACCAGTTTTCTCGCAATTCGGCGTAGCACACATTTACATACTCTGATCTAATTCATCAGTAAAGCATAGTAACACACAATATGCGACACATCGTGTGGAATAGTTATAATATTTTTGATAGATCCATACCTTTTACAGTGAATATTCTCGGGAAAGGATTAAGATTACCTTTGCTTCAATTAGGGAAGTTGGAAAGCATCTCTACAGAGAAAATTGTTTTCAAACACATGTGGCGTCGTAATAAGCAGTATTTTTAATCATTATCCAGTATTTTTAAAACTCATAAATATTCCAAAAATCAGCAATGTTTCACCTGAATCCATAAAATTTAGTTATTATTTAGAACACGAAATAGGGAGCATATTTTTACACACTAAAGAACAAAAAATGGGCTGTCTCGAACTCTTACTATTACCAAATACACTATTCTAAAGCAGTGTGTGTGTGTAGCCTCCAGCTTTACATTTGATGTAAGAATATGTGGATTTTCTGAAGTATAACTTAATTTTGTATCCTTGAGTTGTACTCGTAGGATGTCGAAGAAAATGCTCCATTCTATAACAGGGGTCATCCATGTTGTTGCCGTGTGTTTTTTATCCTGGGAACATATGAAATACAAGTGAAGAACAGAAAGCATACAATACAACAGAAAAATATACACATTTATTACAGATGATCATCCCAGCATATAATAAGAAGGGGGTGCGCTGCTTTTCCTTTCGAGACGGGAATCCATTACAGGTGAAAGACCGACTTCTTTCCCGAAGAAGATACAACCATGTCTTAATCGGGATTCGAACCCGAAACCACTCGGTTACAAGCCGAGGGTCATAGCCACCATACTGGCTGGGCGACAGGGATCATCCATGAGAACGGGATTTGAAGCTGGTTTGTTATCGCATTTGAATTAATCTTCCAAAAGGTCTTATCTACAGCCGACACATATCCCCAGTTCGTCAATTGCTACGAGTTGGCAAATGAAATAGAACGAATACAAACGGGGACTGTTTAGGCATTTACGGAAGTTTGAACTATGTCTACTGAAGAGAACAAACACTAAACGAAGACAGCCAAAATTCCAATTCAGATCCTACATTAATATAACATAACAGATACGGAATACTAAGCAGTTCATTTTATCATACTCATCATTTTCATCTGTTGTTCCGTTTTTTCTAGTATAAAATGTGTTTCGCATTTTTTCTCCTAGACTGTCAACTATCCCTTTATATGTTAAAATGAAATATTAGTTCGTTATGGAATATTTTGAAATTTTAAAAACGCCATACTATAAGCAGAGATGCATAAATTCATCGTTGCAAATTTTCATGAAAATCGAGACACTTTTCTGTTTCAAAATGTTTTCGTCCAGGTTTTCGTACATTTGACGAATACAGCCTACGCATAGTTAATTGTACAAATAAAGAATGAAATTTCAGTATGAGAACTTTTTAGTTTTCATACTCGGAACAAATTTTTGATGTACCTTCAGTTAAGATCACATACCGATACAGAAAACATGAGGGAAAAGAAATAATAGACAGGTTGGGTGCCAACACATTGAGCCATACCGTGATTTAGAACCGCGTGATTTCGAAATACAATCGAACCTCTATATCAGTGGTCTGCAATCCCTGGTCCATAAATCACATACAACAGGTCCGCACAAGAAACATATTAAATTATCTCCCTTTTATTCACTATGCTATATTTTTGGGGGTTTGGGCTACTTTTTATGAAAATCACTTTATATTCATTTTTCGGTGTAGTCGTATTTTATTCTGAATTCACGATTAAATACAATTAAATTAAAATTATTAAATCCAAACAGTCTAAAATATAAACAATCAACGTCCTCCCCCTCAGCGGGCTGCGGTGAAATTAACAAACGTTGACCGGTCCGCGGCGATAAAAAGGTTGGGGAACATAGCTCTATATTGTGAATTTTTCTATGCAGCGAACCTTTTCCTGTAACCAAGAAACATTTCACGATTTTCTTCGTAAAATAACCTCCCAATAGCGAAGTGCATTTTCTATATCACGAACTTTTTCCTTTTGTGATTCAATTTTTCCTCTCTATTTTTAAAGTATTTCTGGACGTTTCAAGTTGTTCTCTCTTTTAACACATTTTATGGTGGTCGTAGATCTTGAACTGGTTTTATTAGGAGCCTAACTCAACGAGTACAATAGAATTCTGTGCGTTTCAACCAAGTGCAACCTTTAATCCCCACTGTCCAGTTCACTGGAAACATCTTCGATATCCCCTTTCACCCTCAGTGGAGTCTCGTGACCTTGAACTAGTCTCCGTGCATTTGTACTGTTAATTAGTCGTACTGGTAACTTCGTTCCTTGTAGCTCAAAAATGTTTTATTCAGCAGTAACCTTACAGCATGTCATTTAATTTTTTTTCATTTTGAAATTGTGTGTTTTGATATAACGGCCATATATCAAGATTCACTATATTTCTCGAAATTTTCCTTATCTAAATTTAAAATTAATTTAATAACTTGAAGCTTATTTTTGGGTATTATACAGTGGATAAGGGAGAATACAATCATTATAATTTTGTATATGTCTTGATACATTAAGAGGACAAATGTATTTAGTTTGGTATGTACACCTCTTATTGTTTCCTTATTAGCATCCCTGAACATCTGTGATATGATCACGCAGATTTCTCAGAGAGATGTGTTCAAAAATAAGTAGTGTGATACAGTTTATATTAGTGAACGTGTGATGTAAGAGAAAGTCAAGAATTTTGTCTATGAAACGAATACTTAGAATGTTACGGAGAGATTCAAAATATTGTATGCGATATTGTTAAGTTTCAGTGAATATTGTGAAAATTTTACATAAATACTAAAGGTGATGATAAAAAAGTCCACATTTCCGACACACAATTATTTAAAGAGCTATTTTATTCTTATAACTTTTATTCCTATATTCTTCTAATTTTTATATTCTTTTTTTTTAACGCATATGAAATAAAATATTGTTTATTGTGTTGAAGAGTGCATATAAGTTGTTGTACACCGTTTTCATATTTTTAATAATTTCATTTTATTAGTGTCTATATATATATTTTTTTTTATCTTTTTAAAAAATGTATTTCATGTATGGAAAATTTTGTGTAACACTATAAGGTATCACTACGAGGGCGCCAGAGTAGATTTTTATACAAAATTAGTATTTTAATATTTGTATGATACCATGTATTTTTATATCTAATATCTTATTGTTTGATATGATATTATTTTCCAATATCAAATTTTTTTTTGAAAACATAATCTGCTAGCTATAATACGAATATATTATTATGAAGGAATACAGTAGCGCACAGGGGGAATTTTTCAAGGGGGGTGTCCAGGGTCGAAAGTCCACCATTCTTGTATCATGCTCCCTTTGATTTTGTCGGTTTTCGGGAACAAAAAAGTAAAAAACTAATTATTGAATAAA
Source organism: Trichonephila inaurata madagascariensis (assembly GCA_019973955.1). Taxonomy (NCBI): domain Eukaryota; kingdom Metazoa; phylum Arthropoda; class Arachnida; order Araneae; family Nephilidae; genus Trichonephila; species Trichonephila inaurata. The sequence continues at coordinate 238,997 of BMAV01007191.1, forward strand.
TAATTAGCATTAATTAATAAAATTAATCATTGAAAACAAATAATTAAATCTAACGCACTATATACTTTGAATTATAATCAATCGGAAAAAAATTCAAAGGCTTTGGAGAGGGTCCGGACCCCTAGGACCCCCCCCCTTGTGTGCGCCACTGAAGGAATAGGAGGAAACGCGAGCTCTTATTCTGGATGTCGAATCGATTTGTGAACAAGCTAATCTTCAGTTATATGTACGGGAATTCATTTTTATCAATTAATATTTTTTGTGTCATTACTGTGTTTGTTGTTATAGTTTCGTTTATTTTAGAGCATTTTGATTTTTGTATTCCTATTACTTAAATATTTCTACTATGTGTAATATGCGTTTCCAAATGATGTTATGTATTGTTTTGTTTTTGTTGAAAATTGATTAAGTTTGTAAAGAGAGAAAAACCACGCAATGACTCCCTTTTAAAATTGGGACGCAAATGTAAGGATAATTAAATTAGATTAAAAATTAAATTCCCTATCTAGCACTTAACTCATTTTTCATTTCATCTTCAAGTATCAAACTAATCACCCATTTATTTCTTCCGAACATATGGCCTAGCCAATAAACATGTCCAATTCCAGATCGTTATATTTAATAGCCCTATATGTCAGCATTAACTTTCAAGTACAATCATAAAATCCGCGATACTTACCCCATTGGTGTTTTAAGTGCTAACCCACTTAAAACACACCGTGGCATGTTTTTTCCTCCCTGCTCTTAGCGTCAGAAGAGATGTACTAATTCTAGAATAAAGACCTTTTTAAAAACTAAGTCTGATTCTGGCTTAAAACATGTCATATATATATATATATATATATATATATATATATATATAATCAAATCTTATAATTTTATGACATCGTTAAGTTTACATCTGAATCTGTAAAATTTATAAAAGTTCTTCAAATGCGCCATTTTTCTTTAACCTTCCATGTGAACAGCTCAATAAACATAATTGAAGAGATGAAACAAAAGATCCAGACAGCAATGAAGACATACTTCTCTCTATAAATTAAGAGAAAAAATAAGCGTTGAAACATTTTTATTTGAAAAAAATTGTTCCTATTAAAGGTTTAATTCTTCAACCTTACACAAAATTGACATCAGTGGTAGTAGCGTAATGGAGAACATTAGGGCCCCCTGCAAAGTCAACCCTCAAGCTGGATCTTACAAAGGATTGCAAACCCGTAACTTTTAGGCCCCCTTAGAATCCTCGGCACCCCGCAGTGCGGTGGTGTACGTTACGCAATTTATCAGTGGCGTACACAGATTACTTTCATGAGAGGGGATATATTTTTAAAAAAAAAAAAAACGTAGCCGAAAGCACCGACACATAACCTTTATGCTACAAATTAAAAACCAGTTAGTGTATGGAGGGATTTGAAACTCAATATTGTGCAAGCCATTGTGCATACTTATTTGTGTTACGAGGGCATTTTACGGAAAATTCGATAATATATTTATATAAATACATTTTACACTTTTTGTGATTCAGTAGTGTTCTTAAAAGTATATGAACAACAATGGTCTCCCAGAATGATGCACCATTTTACATAAAATCATAAGCCAGACGGAGAAAATTCAATAGTTGTATTTCATGAAAAGAAAAGTTTCCTTCACAATAAATTTCCAAATAATTGGGAATAACATTCTATTTCAAAGTGACAAAAATAAAACAAGAATACAAAAAAAATTGTGGTTTTTTTGTCCCATTTAATCATATAATGCAAATTCCACAGTAAAATAGCAGCCACGCTCTTTCATTGATGTTAACAAAATTAAATAATTTAAAGTATAAGAAAAAAAAAATTACTACTGAAAAATATGTTTGGCTTTTAAAGATTTTTGGAACAGACGAATGGATTAGGATGAATTAATAATTAAACTAATCGATTGTAAGAATAATTTTGATAATTCATATTTCAGCTACTCTTTGATGATCGAAAAGGTCGGATTCTGGTTTCCGTGCTACTTTTAATAAAACTTTAGTTAATAAGATTAAAAGAAAAACTCAATGAAATTCGTTTCAACTGCATGTAGAGATAGATAACTGTATCCTCATCAACAACAACAACAAAAATATCAATTGAATTCGTTCCCAGCATCCTTCCGAATCGTCGTGATACGAAATCCTAGAGACTTCACGAAATCAGTCGTCCGAAACATACTTGCGAATTGGGTGGGGGGAGGAGAGAGTTTCACTAGTTTTCCCGCCAATAATTCGAAGGAGTACAACAAAAGAAATTTTAAAAAAAAGGGGCGAACTCCCATAAATTCAGAAACGAAGCGGAGGTGTGGGTGGGTATGGAGGGAGAGGACGACTCTAATTGTCGGGAGGGGGAGAGGCAAAGGCGTGATTCGATGGGGGGGGGGAGAATCGCAGCAGTCTTTTACGCTTGTCAACACTCGAAGGAATTAATGGACGTTTAATGGCTACTGGGCGGAGTTCTTCCGGTAGGTCACCGGGCACACACAGGAGCACGCCGGCAGATTCGCGTGGAGCGCGCGATGATGAAGGTGTGCTCTTGGAAGGATACAAATACAAGAGAACAGCAGACGAAACGTTTTTATCTTTCTTTGGCTGATAGTATCTCAAGTTTCATGTAGTCATGCATATGAAAACACAGGATATGATAGAGTTAGACTCGATTAGCGATGCATTGAAGCGGCTGTAAGCAATGAACTGAGATAATAACGGTGAGAAGTCATGAGCGATTGATTGGGTTTGAGTGAGTAAATATTAACGTCGCACTCAGCTACACGCGGGCCTTTGGCGACGGACCCGTCATTTTGAACCATGGTCAAATGACGTGGACGCCACCTGAGCTGAACCCCTTCCTAACTACCAGACCACACCAACGGGAGGACGTTTCAGCTCTCGACAGATTTAACGTGCATCGCTCCCCTACGCGGCGGGTCTTTAGTGGTACTGGGCTCGAACGCATGACATGCCTGCCATGATCCGATACCTTGACCATTGGGCTGCCGCAGCCCTCGAACTTGATTAATTATTAATGTTTCAAAGCAGCACGAAGGTTTTTGGAGAATAAGCGTCGATTTTCAGACCTAATCGAAGGCATTCCCGTGAGATAAAATCCAGACACGAAAAACCTTAATTTGATGATTAGCTTAATTCGATTAACAATGTCAATTAATGATAAACTTCGTCATGAGAGAGTGTGTTATTTACGTCGCAGTATAAAGCAACAAGAGGGCTATTGGTGACGATTCATGATCAAGGATAACTTTATGCCTCGACAGATTGAGCGTGTCTAAGGCCCACTCACTGGGGCTCGAGCTCATGATAAGCAGGTCAGGAGTCCATGACCTTAGGCTATCATGGTCACGACTTCGTCGTTGAGTAAAACTCGATTAAGATTACAATTTACATCCTTTGACGATTTTTGAAAATCAAGATTTAATCAAGTATATTCCACTCGTTATTTTGACTTATTCCACATAGACCCAGTTTGAGAGTACAAATATTTTCAAGAAATCATAAACGAAATGCGTTGCAGTCATAAATTCTCCCACTTCAAGCAACATACAATAAGATGGTCAAAGAAGCTTTACAAAAAGCAGATTTGTTTTCAGCCCCTTGTCAAAAATAAAAGTCAATGTGCCACTAGAAAGTCTATGGTAATTTAAACATCTAAAATTTCCTTTGCTGGTAAGGGCATCCATCGCCAGGAGCTTGACTGTTACTGGTTTATCACGAGTAAATCTTCCAAAACTACTGGTACATAAAATTGTAATTTCTTAAGGCTGTCTTCGGTTAATGTTAAAGAATAGGACCCGAATTTGGAACATTTTTTCAGATATAAAAGAAATGAAACATTAATACGATATTCTGGCATCACTATCCTTTAGAGAGCAGAATTTTTTTATCATACTTTCCGTTTTTAACCGAGTTGATTCATTTTTTCTGGAATAAAATGTGCTTCGCGTTTTTTCTCCTATACCGTAATGTTAAATGCCTTCACGTATTAAAACAAAAAAGAAAAGTATTCATGGAATATTTTGGCATTTTTAAAAACACTATATGGTTAACAAAAGTATGAGTTATAATATTGCAAATATCCATAGAAATTGAGGCATTTTTTTATGTCTGAAAATGTGCTTCGCGTTTAGTTCAAGCTCTCTTACTGAAGACAGCCTTAATAGATTTCAAAAGGGGCCAGATATAATGAGTGGTTACTAACGTCGCACTCAAAGCAACACGAGGCTATTAGCAACAGACCTCGGAATCGCGGTCAAGCGACGTGGACAACACCTCTCCCCTCTCAGTCTATCTACACGACGGGTCTTCAGAGGACCCGTGTCTTGACAACATTGGCCATGAATCCGTGGCCATGACCACTAGGCTACCGTGGCCACAATGAACCTGACAGAACAACTATCCTTGGTCTGAATATCAGAAATCTCAATATATATTCGAAAAATAACCTCAACATAATTGTCCTTATTTTTAAACTCTTTTGTTTTACATTATTTTGAATCCACATATTCAATTCGATTACACCGAATCACTGTCAGATGAGGAAGTTTTTACACCTGTGTGTGTGTTGGCATTTTATATATTCTCAGCCATCACAATGTTTCCGTTGGGGTCTATATTTAACATGGATCAGGGAACGCCATGTCATAGTCTTCATTTAGAATTATAAGGCACGAACTCGCGTTATCCACCGTTTACGAATCCATAACATTAATTGTACGAAACTGTTTTCATTTTTTTTTACGTAATAAAAGTACCGAGTTGGTTTTAAGTATCTTTCTTTTTTACACAAATTGGTTATTAAAATCCTCGCACATTTTAAGTTCATGACAAAGTTTTGAATGTAGGTCATGGTAGAGAAGAGAGGAGAGGAGAAAGATTCAACTAGACATTATAATAGATATAATACTAGAGTATTCTGGAATAAGGAATACTTAAAGAATTCTAAAAAAGCTTTAATGCACTGCAATAAGGCTTCAAGGAACTCTAATACTTTCAAATGTAATAGATACTACTTAGGTAAGCATCAAAATGGTAAATTTGGCAGTAAAAAATTCACTTTTACAAAAGATATGGGGACAAAAGATGTAAAACTTGTAAAATGACCCATAATGATAAAACCAAAGATGATTCTAAATTTACCTGCTAGAAGATATTTAACTGTGTTTACTCTTATTGACATGTAAAAAATGCCAATTTAAATATATTGGACAGACATCTAATAAAATTAATATTAGAATTAATCAACGTAGGTCTGATACTAAATAGTTTAATAGTATTAAAAATTCAAATAAAATAGAAATACGACACTTTAGTACACATGGATTTGTGAAAATATTTCACTTATTATTAAAGTTGCCCCTGATATTAAAGAAAGATTCTAAACGGGTCCTGCTACAGCCCTCTATTTATATGCTTTCAGCATCAGTTCAGAAGGCGCTGCGCATGCCACGCATGTGCGGTGGCTCTGAAACTACTATATTTTACGTAACATCCTATAACTGATATTTGCTGCAAAGTTCACATTTAATTCTGATGATTCCTTCATGGTGTTGCATTTTTTTTACAAACAGCAGTGTATAATAGACATTCACACATTTTTGAAACATAAACATAACATAAAAGTCAAGGTAAATAAAGAATATCAAATAGAATATTGTACGTTATTATATATGAATAAATCGCATGATAATAATTTTTCTAGCATTTTTAAGAGAAACACGTCATCTTTCCCAAAATTTAAAATATTACTATTAAAAAAGCTTTTAAATACAATAAAAAAATAGGTAGATCAATTTTTAACTATAATGTGCCTATAAAGCAGAAAAACTTAATGTGTAATTGTAATGAATTTAAAGAATTCATAGATAAACATAACCAGCATGTTATTACTGGTGACCTCAATATTGTAAGACAATCTCAGAAATATAATGAATAAAGGTACTTGTTTTAGACCAATGATTTCCAATAATAATAAAATTAGAAAAAATCAGTTATATAATGATAATGAGCAATTCATTTACAAAATAGCTATTAAATATTATATTAAATATTTAAAAATTATTTTTGTTACATTTTTTGTTTAAAAATTACTGTTGTTTGCAATCGGATACATGAAGTTTGAAGGTATAACTTAAAAATAAAGCCCCCCCAAAAAAATTAAAACTTTTAACAAATAATTTTATAACAAATTTTTTTATTTTTTGTCACTAAAACTAAATTAAAAGAAATTAAGAAACACTCCTTCACAATTTTTGCATCAGTAAACGGTTTCATATGATTACCAATAATATAACAAACTTCTTAGGATATCTTTGTTATTACTGTGACCTTACCACTGACGAAACACTTTGTTGCTGTTAAAAGAATATTCAATACAGCCTATTCATCACCTCTTGAAAGAGGAAAAATGTCATTAAATAATTCCTGTTTATTGGTATTTTTAAATACAGCACTTTCGTGACAAATCAAACAAGTACTTATCTCAATGTTTGTTTTTCACTACAAAACAGTCAACCTCCCAATCATTCGAATATTTTTCGCTTGCAAGGTACCATCCACTTTTTATATTTTAAACCTTATTATAATTTCTCATATATCCTTCAATGTCTGGTTATCTTACAATCTCAATTTTTTTCGGTTTTGCTTGATGAATGTTCATCTGTGATTAGTAGAGAATTTAGACTATATATATATAAGTGTGTGTATGTATACACACACTTATGTATATCATTCAATATTACATGAAATATATAGAGAGAAATGAGAATCAGGTATTATGGAATACCATTTTTACATTCCTAAATATAACTTGACTGGTTTTGGATCTTCAAAATCATCCTGGATATATACTATAAACCATTGTAAGGAATTATTAATTGTCAAAATAATATATATTTTGCCGTGATAAAAAAAAATTACTATAAAGAAAAATGATAAGAGGAGGGTAATGTGGAATAGTTAGTTTAAACCCCTTTAAATGGCGAATTAAGACTTCGTAAAAAACGTAGTTATTTTTAAACTTTAACAGTCATTTTTTAAAAATAAGTGAAGGTCATTTTTATTTTGAGTCTGATTTACGGAAGTCACAAATATAATCTTCCGCTTAACTCAGTGGCGCGACAGCCCAACTCAGTATGCGCGACCGTGGGTCCTGAGGTGCATGAGCAGATGTTCCGGTCAGGTGGTCAGTCTGACGCGAAAACCCCCATCTTCCACTGCTTCTGCATAATTAAGGTGAACCCACAGAAAATTGTTGGAACATTGAATCCTAATTTTTCCCCGTTGGTCTTCAGAGAATTTTTCGTTACAGAAGATATATTCAGCGTCTTTGTTTTCTGGTTCTTTAAGAAAATCAGGACATCATATGCATTCAAAAAATCAATTTTTCAATTTTAGTATTAAAAAATGGTGCATATTTTTCTGAATCTAAAAACGTATACGTTCGTTGATAAAATAACTTTAAAATATGAAAAAAGTTTTTGACAAACATGTAAATAAACGTTTAGAAATGTTTAATTTTTCATTTTTTCACCAAAGCATAATTTTTTGCTTTTAGGTACACTTTTAAAAAACACTATTACACTATATGGTTTCAAATTATTTATACTTCTATACAAAATACCTGTACATATAATTAACCTGTTTTTTTTTTCAATCGAAGTAGTACATAGTTTTTTTAAAAAAATAGTTTTATGTGTGAAAAAAAGGGGAAAAAATTCAAAATTACAAAGTTTTATAATTTTTTTGAAGAAACTATCTCGATATTTCACTAAAAAATAGGTTTACGATATTTTTTGTATTGTTTTATAAATGTGCAAAAAATATTTTACATATTTAAAAGAGATTTTTTTTAAAAAATGGTACCTCAACATAAGATATAAAAAATTATGTTCAACTTATATAAATTATACAGAAAAAACATTTTTATCTAAAAAACTATTTTTGTATTTCTACAAAATGATTAAAATATCTTTATTAAGGTCACAAAAAAAATTTAAGCTGTATTGAAAGTCCCATAAGCAAAGAGTCTTATTTTTGGCATTTCGCTCTTTCAAGAGTATGTCCTGGTACCCTTAACTAATGGCATGTAGTCGATTACTAATGATACATCAAAATGGAAAGATTCATTGCTGCACGTCGGTTATTATGGAATTCCCTAGTATTCCATAATACCCGGCACGTCATCTTGGAAAATGAACCCTTAAACTGAACGAAAAACCATCGTCAGCTAAAAAAAAACGACCACAGTATTACACACAAACTACAGTTCTTTTGGTGTACATTATGCTTAACTTTACTATTCAAGTCACATATGTACTAACAGGTTTAAACGTTTGAAAACTCTTACCAGCAAAAATACTTGAAAATCGCAAAACACACTTTGTACTGTAGCGAGTGATGTGGCAACAAGTGGTCAACACTCATTTTAACGCATAATAAAGAGTTTTTCTTCAGTAGTTACGGTTTTCCCACGCATTTAGAGCTACAAATACAGCAAAATCTCGGTATTCCATATGACCTGACTCATCCTCTCTCTCTATATATCGATTACTCTTTCACATGAGATCTCCAAATTTATCGAGAACAACTTCCAAAAACTAAAGCAACGTAGCTGAAACTTAGCACTATATCAAAGTTTAACAAACGTACTAAAACATCCCGTTTCTCTTTTCTTTTCGTTAAATTTACATTTACGTTGATTAGATCACATCATAATCTAAACAATCTACGTAAGGATAATATTAACCCGTTTACATCATTAACGAATGCAGAGATAATTATATGCTCAATTTTCCTGATCTTTATATATTACGATTAGAAAAAGTTATCTAATCATTACACCACATTAGAAATATCTGAATGACAGGAATAAATAGCTCATAATTTTTCTTCAGTTACAAAACAAACAAAACGTATACATATTTATTCAAATTCGGATGACATTTCTGCTTTTCCCAATGATGTACAGATGCGAGTACAAAATTTCAAAAGCTACGTCTATTATTCAGAACAAAAAAAGCTTGCGAAAACCAGAATATACAGCGGTGACTAAAAATGTTTTTCAAACAACTTCCATTGGTAAATTTTAAGCGGATTTACTAAATACTTAATTCCAATCTAATTTACAAATGGTTACTATTCATAGAGATTGAAGGGCCTATTTTCCTCATTTGGATACAGAATTATAATTTGACCAGATTTCCTAAGCTTCCACATTACTCCAACGTGAGATCTTTGAGCTCCATCGGCTCTACTACACATAAGTTTTTAGTAAAATCAGGACACGAACCTACAATGCTTGGGACATATATTTCCAAAAAACATACAAACAGTTTAATCTTTTTTTAAATTTGAAACGAAAAAGGCTCTGAAAGACGGTTATATTAGCCTCACCCCGAAGGCGACGGACCTCGTAATTTTAAATCTCAGTCAAGTGGCTATGTTCCCCACCACATAAATGACAAGACATCTGAGCCTCGACTGGCCCGTCTGTTCGGTGGCACTAGGACTCAAGAGAGTGAGTGAATATTAACGTCGCACTGTTCAGCTACACGTGGGCTTTTGGCGACGGACCACGTCATTGTGGACGACGCCTGAGCTGACACCCCCTCTTTTAACTACCACACCACACCAACGGTAGGACGTTTCAGCTCTCGACAGATTCAACGTGCTTCGCTGCCCTACACGGCGGGTCTTTAGAGGCACTGGGCTCGAACTCATGACATGCCTGCCATGATCCGATACCTTGACTACTGGGCTACAGCAGCCCCAAGCATTAGGACTCGAACCCACGTCTCTAAGGCCACGAGTTCGTGACCATTACCAACTAGGCTACCGAGGCCGAAAAAAAGAGTAGTATTTTCGACATAACATAAGGCGCGTGCAAAAAAAAGAAAGGCAAGCGCGGGCAGCTTTAAAAACAAAACCAATCGTGTATTGTTGTGCAATTTTTAAACAGCAACGTCAATCGCACCGAACTGAAGCATCTCTGAAATGCCTTTTCTCACGTTTCTTTCAGAATCGTGATACATGGGACTGCATCTATCTCTTGTGATGTCTGTATTTGTTTCGGCTCGGATGGGCGACGAATTTTGAATCAAGAGAATAGGTGCGCAGTGGCGGGGAACAGTTTTCGAAGCAAGTTTCTTCCGCTCTTCGGTTCGACAACCTTTCCAGAGCGTTTTCCTTTGGAAAAGAAAAGCTTTCGCATTTTGGTCCGGCTCCTGTAGTTTGAATCCAGAAATTCGAAAAAACACATTGAGATTTTTATCTATGAGTCCAACAGTCTTTAAAGCGATGTGCGTAGATGGATTTTTAAGATTTTTAAACTCTTTTTTTTATTAATTGAATACAAGTCTAATTAGCTTTAGACCGTGATCCAAAGGCTAAACACAGTACGTCCTGCGTATCCTTCGAATATACAGAACTTTATTTTTCAATGTTTTGTTGACTTAATAAATATCAATAGAAACTTTAAACACTTTTTAAAGCGAACTTGAATATAA
>BMAV01007191.1:259529-288977 GCA_019973955.1 Trichonephila inaurata madagascariensis
ATTAATAACAAATATTTAATTAAATTTTACGTACTATATACTTAGAATTATAACCAATCGGGAAAAAAAATCAAGGGAAAAAAATCCAAGGGGTCCGGACCCCCAGGACCCCCCTTGTGTGCGCCACTGTAACCAATGTAAAAGTCACTACCAATCCATGACTTTCCCATAAAATATTTTTTTTAAGTTTGTTAAAACTTTGTTCAAAATTTCTTACATTTTATAACAGAATAATTCATATTATTTATTTTTCATGTTTTTAATGGTATAGACTCTTACATACAGTGGGCCACAAAAAGTGTTCATACACTTGCAATTTCTTATAAAATTTAATGTTTTTGACTAATAAAAATTAGTATATTGTTTGTAATTTTTTTATGATATCTGCAACTTATTCTTAATGGAATGACTTAATTAATTTTTTAAAAATAGTATAACTATTTTTTTAAAAAATTAATAATCAAAAAGCTACTAAGAAATTATGCCACAAGTCTTCGTACACTTAACAAAAATCTCAATTTAGCTTTAAATATTGTATTTCTTTCTTAATTTAGTACTTAGTAGGATATCTTTTTTAGTGTTCACAAAAACTTTTAAACGTCTTGGTATAGATTTAATCAGTTTTTTGTAATTTCTGCTTCGATTTTCTTCCATTCTTCTGTGATTATTGTTTTTACTTCACATTTTGTGTTTATTTGTCATGTGTTTTTTTTTTTTACATCAGAATCTCACCAAATATGTTCTACTGGGCTAAATAAAGTGATTGAGAAGGTGTTTTCATAATTTGGGGACAGTTATAGAGACACCAGTGGCGTACAATGAGAGCAGTGCACTTGGAGTCATTACCCTGTTAAAAAATTAAGTAGTCTCCAATATCCAAATTTCGGGCGGATAATTTAAATTTCTCTTTCAAATAATTAAATAGAGCTCATGATTCATAATACCATGAAAAAATACCAAATTACCTAATTCTGAGGCCAATTTACACCCCCACACCAGAACACCTTCACTTCCATGCTTCAGCATGGAAGTGAAGGAGCTCTTGTTCCACATAAATTCATGGGATTAAATTCCTTATTTTTTCATTTACAAGCTGTTATAGGCCCATTGTAACCAAAAATGTTGAATTGACTGTCATCCCAATCAATTTGTTGTCAATTTTGAATTTTCTGAAACTTTATTCCAAGAATCTAGTTGGCTCAATAAAATATGTCGCCTGGGCTCCACAACGGGGCCGGGGCCCCGTAAATCGGCTACAAAATTTGGTAATTCGATATTTTTTGTTGATATTGTGAATCATGAGCTCTATTTAAATATTTTATAGAGAAATTTTAAATTATTCGCCCGAAATTTGGATATTGGAGACTACTTAATTTTTTAACAGGGTTATGGCACCAAGTGCACTGCTCTCATTGTACGCCACTAGTGTCTTTATAACTGTCCCCAAATTATGAAAACACCTCCTCAATCACTTTATTTAGCCCAGTAGAACATATTTGGTGAGACTCTGATGTAAAAAAAGAAAACATGACGAATAAACACAAAATGTGAAGTAAAAACAATCACAGAAGAAAGGAGGAAAATCGATGCAGAAATTACAAAAAACTAATTTTATCTATGCTAAGATGCTTAAAAGTTGCTGTGGACACTAAAATATATCCTATTAAGCACTAAATTAAGAAAGAAATGCAACATTTAAAGCTATTTTGAGATTTTTGTTAAGGGTACGAAGACTTTTGTGGCGTAATTTTTTAGTAGCTTTTTGATAATTTTTAAAAAAAATAGTTACATTATTTTTAAAAAATTAATTATGTCATTCTATTGAGAACAAGTGGCAGATATCATAAAAAAATTACATTCACAATATATTAATTTTTAGTAGTCGAAAACATTAAATTTTATAAGAAATTGCAAGTGTATGAACACTTTTGTGGCCCACTGTATATAATAAAATGAAATTTGTTAAACTTGAACAATTATTTATAGAAATACCAAAAATAATAATCCCTTTTCTCATTTTTTACAAAGGTTCAATAATTATTTAATTGACAAATTCATTTGAAAGTTACATTTAAAAAATACAATAGATAAAAGTTTATCATGCATGGCAATCAAAACAAAAAAATATGAAAGAAACATAAATATAACAAGGCATTTGCTCAATTAAAAAATCTCTTCCAACCAATGAAGCTGTACTCAACATAAATTAGACTATCTGCAATTTAATAAGTCTTAAATAACAAATTCACTATAACACTATAGAAAACACTATAGAAAAATATTTTAAAGCAATGTTGTCATCAAGTAACATCTAAACACTCTTTTTTCTAAAACTGAAATTATATAGCAGTATAATTACAATGCATTTATTGCAATAAAACTTCCTATTGAATATTTCAATTCAAGCAAAAATATAAATAAATTTAACAATGAGTTTTTTGAAATTTAATTTTTTAAAAAATACTATTTTTATATGCAACTTCGGTATAAAGTTTAATATAAACAACCGCTTTAAAAAACCTTGTGTGTTTTTTCATTAAGCTTCAAAAAAATATCTTGTTATTCAATCAAACATAAGAAAACAATTTATTACAACAAAATATATAAATAAAATTCGAATCACAATATTAACTACAAAATTTTTTTAAAACCCACAAGTAAAAGTGAATAACTGTTTCATCAACCTTCAATGAAAAATTTCCTAGGAAAAAAATTAGCATTGTTCTAGATTATTCAAGGAAGGGGGTAGTATTTGTTATGGAATATTTAAGTAATCACCAACTTTTTAAATAAGGATTAAATGCATGCAATATAAGATAAAATGGGGAGGGGTACAAAAGAAACAAAAACATTAGTGTAGCAAAACCTTTTTGGTTTTCATAAAAGCAAAAACCCCTTTACTTCAACTTATACTAATATTACGGGCATTTATAATACCTATTTTTGATAGTTTTTTAATGTTTGTTCATTATTTTTAAAATTTATTTATCAGTATTCATTAAAATTTGTTAAATTAATAAAGTATTTCTAGGGATGTGTTATAAATAAAAATTGAATAAAAGAGTGGAACTAAAAAATTGAAATCACATTGGTAAACAAAAAATATTAAAAACAAAAACAAACAAATAAAAAGTATTAAACACAAAGAGAGAAAATAGAGAAAAAGTGATATTAAATTTTATAATAGTGCTCATTCTAAGTAGATTTAACAGTTAAAATTCATCTTATCTATTTTTCAGGTTTATATACAAATGTTTTGAGGATATATAACAGTAGCAATTTATTTTTTGAAATAATTATTTTGATAAAAATATTTATTAATAAAAATTTATTTTATCTCTAATAAAATTTTGATCTTCATGTACATGAAAACATGCTCCTTTCAAGAGTTCTGCTTTATTCTTTTAACATTAGAATATAACAATATATAAAAAAAGAAATGCCTCTTTTAAAGATATTTGAATTAAAACCCATTCTACCTTTGATAATCAATACTAATTTTTCTAGGAATTTTTTGAAAAAAGTGGCAAAGTGTTATTTTACTTATTTAAACCATTAATCGATTTCCAACTCATTCACCCATTTTTTTTCCAATGTACATGTATACATTAACATCATAAATTTTTACTCCAAAATATACTACCTTTCAAACAAATTATTTCATCAATAAAAAACATTACCAATCTCTAAATGAGTACAAAATTAAAATATTTCAGCATTTCAAATCAAAATCAGGCATTAAGACATTAAAAAAAGGAATGATTTCACACCTACAGTTAAACTTTTAAAGTTAAAAGGTTTAAAAAACTTCTGTATCCCACATTCAATGATCCCAAAATAAACTAACATAATACCTTATTAAGTAATGGTTATCAATCTTTATAAAACTACACCCCCATAATTTTCTGGATGTTGTTTATTTGAAACTGTCTTAATAAATCTATTAGCAAATCTTTAACAACCTATAGAATTCAACAGTTGAAAAACAAAGTTCAACAAAAGTTTTGGCTTGACTTACTCTTTTACAAGAAAATCATTAGAATTTCAATACAAAACAAAAAAATTTACAACCTAATCATAAATATCAGAGACATTTCTTCCTTAAGACTCCTAACCTTAAAAACACCAATGACATTTCTTTCTGATACATTATTATAGCAAAATTTCCTTCAAATCCATGAATTTATGTATTCTTTTTTTAATCTTCAACATAGATATTCATAAAGTACAAAATCATACATCATTGTTCATTCTGCCCAGTTTTGCCAAATAGCCATTTTATTTTGCTTGTCTTTTGGTATTTTTAGCTTAATTAAATATGAACATTTTCTAATCTATTATTAATATTTAATTTACTGAGGTAATCCATTCTTTAGAGAAAAGAAAAGCTAGTAAACAGCCACAAATAAACTTCAAAGAATAGAAAATAGTAAAAAATCTTCAGCAAACCTCATTTTAACATGTTAAGGTAATAAATTGAGATAAAATTACGAAAATTATATACAGCTACATGCACTCTACTTTACATGATTTGTATAAAACTTCACATCCAAGCGTATAACATAAAATACTAAACTATAGAAGACTTAACTACTAAAATTTCATAAATAAATTTTCTTACACTAATTAGTCAAATTTAAAGATCATTCTAAATTATTTCTGCTCTCTCTCTACTACATTCTAACTAATATTTCTGACTACTACAACCTAAACACACTACTTTAAAAAGGGAAAAAATGTCTCACAATAAAAGATCTCTATAAAGAAAAATAATGAAAATTAGGTAAGGTGAAATGGGAAATTTGTAAAGCCCTTGGTTCATTTCAAAAATATGAAGCAATATCACAATTACTACTTACATAATTTTTTTTATTTGTAAAAAAAGAATATTAAACTATAAAGAAAGATCAAAAGATTGGATCAATAAACCCCACTTCAAGCTTTTCTACTAAAAAAATTTTGAATACACCTTCAAAAGTAATTTTCTTTAAAGCAAAAGTATTCCTTTAAAATACAAAGAAATAAAAAAAAACCTCTTAAGCAATAAATATATTGAATATAAAATATATGTTCCTCATAATAACCTTCGTAACCATAGAGCTATTTTTGTAATTTTATATAGAGAGAAATATTATATCTAAGTTCAAATTCAGATTATTCAGCTACTATTTTCATTTAAACAAAGTGAATTTTCTTATAGCTTCTTAAAAATTAATTTATAATAAATAATAATTATAATACATGTTGATATAACCATAACACAAATAACCTAAATACCAAATATCTTAAAACAAAAATACTGATTTAATTAAGCAGTTAATTGTTTATGGCAAATACATTCATCATGAGTAAGTGACTGTTTGTAGTCTAAATTGCCATTTTAGTGAAAAAATATATTCAAAAACTTTTAGATGTTCGAAATATTCTAAGGTTAAGTTAATAAAAGTTTATAAATAATCATGAAAGAACTGTATATGGTAAAAATTATTTTTTTGTAAATGTATTGTTGACTTTTATTTATCAAACTGAATCAATTATGGATTCATATGTTTTTAATGCAATAAATGGTACAATATTTTTGTCCTGTCGAAGAAAGTAAATTAGAATGCATGATATTAGAATATCACCAGATCAACAAGCACAGCATATCACAAGGAAATGGAAGGATTTGAAGTACATAAATACTAAAAAGATTTGCAGAAAAATGTTGTAAAAATACTACTGCATATGGTGCTAAGTTTCGCTAAGCATTGTATCATACTTTGTTCAATAACTTTTCTCCAACCGCCAATTCAAAATTAAGAATTCCTTTGTCATGTTTTTTTTTAGTTCTTATGCAAACTATGTTAAATAAAGTAATAAAAGGAATGTGAAAAATAAAATTGAAAATAAAATCATTTCATTACAACTTAATTAATTACACATACTCAATGTTTGACAAGTAGATTCGCCATTGCTTAATCTGTGCAACACAGTTTAGAATACAAATTTTCAAAAGATGTCAAAACAGTTGACAAATACTAGAAATTTTTAAGAACACAAAAAAGTCAATCAAGAGATGCAGATGAAATTTAAACAAATTTTATGCATTATAAATATATATCAATATATATTTATAATATATCAAATAATATACAGTGCGTAAAAAAAGTATTTGCACACCTACATTTTTGTTTGCAATTCATAAAAAGAAGCATTAAGAAATAAAAAAAATTGGTATTGCCAAATCAGAATAAGTTTAATCATCCAAAACAAACAGAAAAATTACAATATAAATAACAATGCTTTTTTGTAACAAAATTAAAATATCTCGTGTCAAAAAAGTATTTGCACACCTGCATGAATACAAAAGAAATAAAATATATAAGCAAATTTTAAATAACTAATATTTAGTATGCATTCCTTTAGCATCTATTACTGCTTGTAATCTTGCTGGTATTGATTTAATTAAATTTTCTGTAACAGTAGGGTCAGTATTCGACCACTCTTCAATAAGGGCTTGTTTAAGGGCAGATTTGCTTAAAATCTTCCTTTTTCTTATTTTTAAATCCACAGAATTCCACAAATTTTCCAAAGGATTTAAGTCTGGTGATTGGGGTGGAGTGGCAAGTTTTCTGGGTACATGATAAAGCAACCACATACGTGTTATACCGGCAGTGTGCTTGGGATCATTGTCTTGCTGAAAATAGTATGAATTACTGATACCCAATTTTATTGTACTTTGTGGGAAGTTATATCGCAACACATCAATATAGGTTCGAACTGTCATATTCCCATTAATGAAACACAAATTACCAACTCCTTTGCTAGCCATGCACCCCCAAATCATAACAGAGCCTCCTCCATGTTTAACTGTAAGTAACACATTTTTAGTATGAAAAGCAGTACAAGGTTTTCTCCAAACTAATTTCCTGCCATCTGGTTTAAAGATATTGAACTTACTCTTGTCGGAGAATATGACATTTTTCCAGAAATTAATTGGCTTATCCATATATTCCTTAGCGAATTCAAGTCTCTTCAGTCTATTTCGTTCAGTTATGAGAGGTTTTTTCCTTGGAGATCTCCCATAAATTTGTGCATCATGCAGGACATTTCAAACACTTTGCGCACAGATTTGAACTCCAGATGTTGAAGCGACATCATTGGCTAATGTAATTGCACTAACAAATGGATTTTTTGATGCTTCTCTTATGATTTTTCGCTTAATTCGCAGTGAAAGTTTCTTTGGATGTCCTGAGCGCAAGTTATTTGTATATCCTCTTACTTTATGACGTTTTATAATATACCGAACAGTTGAGAAGCAAACATTTACTTTTTTATCTATTTCTCGATAACTTAAACCATTTTCACGTAGAAAAACAATTTTTTCTCTCAACGAAATCGGCAATTCAGATTTCTTAGGTGCCATTACAATTTGAAATCGACAATCAACTGATAAAGTTTCAACAATACCTCCTTTTATAGTCGTCTTACGTATGTTATTTAGTGCGGGGGTGACTGTCAAATAATCAGCAAAAAAATGCAAATTTGCTAAAGTTGAGTGTGCAAATACTTTTTTGACACAAGATATTTTAATATTGTTGCAAAAAATGTTTTTTATTAATATTATTGTATTTTTTGTAATTAATTTAAATGAATAAGCTTATTTTGTTTTTAAAATGCCAATTTTTGTATTTCTGAATGCATTTTCTTATAAATTGTGAACAAAAATGTGTGCAAATACTTTTTGTACCCACTGTATATCAAAGCCATTTTATAAAAATGAATTCAGTTTTTAACTAAAATAAATACAAGCGCAAAAATACTATTACAAATGTATGCTCATTTTAAAATATTTCAACATTACTTAAAATACTTAAGATTAATACCTTAATATACCAGAATTTTTTTTAAAATATAAAAAATTAATTTGTCTTCCACAGAAAAGTAACTTTACAAATCTTGAAATACTTTATCATTAAAATGATGAGTTCATATTTAGACCTATTCCTTATTATAGGTCTAATATTATTCATATAATAGTTTTTTTTTTTTAGACAAAAATTTTTAATAAATGGTACAAGATTATTTTTTAAAGTAAATATATTTTTTTTCCAAATCACACTGAACAATTTCAAACCAAACTTAAAATTTTTATATTCAAATAATCATGTTTATAAGCACAATTGTAATTTATTTAAGACAAATTAAGTATATGATGAAATTAACAATAAGCTTACTATAGGTCCCTGTTAAGAAGACATGTAGCAAAAATAATAATTTAAACATAATATTCTCTATTACATTTAGAAAATTAAGAATTCATTAGTACAGATTTTTGTTTTGGAATTTTTAGTTTTTGAGAAAATATAAATTAGTAAAATTCCAGTACAGATAACACAAAATACTCATTCTGAGAAAAAGCTAAGTTATCCCTTTACAAAAGATTTAAATATAAAAATGGTGAATGTCTAAACAAATTATTTTGTAAATCAAAATGAAAATAAAGTAAAAATGTTTAATAGGGGCCACAAATGCAAACTTAAGACATTAAGTTTCTATCAATTTGAATGAGGGGGTGGAGGAATTAGAATGTACCGTAAAATTCGGCGTATAGCATGCACCGGCTTTTAACACACACCTACACTGTCAAACTACATTTTTTAATTTTAAGGTATATTTGCAATATAACACGCACCCCTTTTTTATGAAGAAACCTGAAATTTTTGTATGCAATATTCTTATGTTTTGAAGATATTTATTCGAGGTATTATCCCAGGCTTTTGAAAAAATAGTATATTTATTGAACTACAACAGTTTAAATTCCAAAGGTATGCCGTTTTTTATTTCAATATTTGTTGGAAGTCTAATTTTTTTTTTATTTTAATCATTTTTTTAGTTAAAATTATCATTTTTATACCCGGTATATAACGCGCACCCATAAATATCCATCTTATTTTTTGTGTTAAAAGTGTGCATTATACATCGGATTTTACAGTATATATATATTCAGAGAAAATTAAATGAATACATTTTTTTCTTCTACAAATATACATGCTGTACATCCTATTAGTGCAATTTTCATTTGTGGCAAAAGAAATTAAAATTTTCTGGATATTTCCCACTGGAATTTTTATTCCCAATATAATAAATTTTATAATCATATTTTTATAATATATATATTAAAATGGAAGAAGATTTCAAGAAAAGAGTACATCTGAGAAGGCTTGAGCCTTGTAAAGAAACACAAAAAGGTTAAAAACCTAAAAAAAGCATGATTAATCATTTAACTTATTTTTACATAAATTTTTACAAATGCTCAAAATTTTAAAATAAGAAGTTCTCAAAAGAACTGAATACCAGATGAATAAAAACACATGTAATGTCAATAAATAGAAAGAAGTTTGGTACGAGTAAAATTAATAGTTAAAAACAGAAGCCCACCACTACTGAGCATGAATGTGCATGAGCTCAGTGCTGAAATAGACTATTTGGCACACACAGGAAGTAAAATACTTTATAATTAATTCATTCTCATACAACATGTCACCTTATAACAAACAATATTTAATTTGTAAAATAAGAAATAAATCACACTTTGAACTATAATAATACAAAATAACCTCATTACTAATGCATCTCAATATAAAATCACAGCTGAAACTTGAAAAAAAAATTACATTTACATTAAATTTATTCAATATTGTGTCTTGTATAAAAAGATTATATTAATAAGAATATCTCCTGCATTTCACTGTGAGTGAAAAAATGCTGATTAATGTTGCACTATAAAGTAACATCAGGGCTACTGGCACCAGGCCTTGTAACTGTGAACCTCAGTCAAATGATGAGAATGACACCTGAGCTGGCGCGTTCTCTAAAAACAAACATATCACGCCGATGGAAGAACTGAGCGCGCGCTTTGACACATTTAAAATACATCAGCCATTCTAAACAATAGATTTTCAGCAGCAAGTTCACGAATAACCACTAGGCTACTGCAGCCCACAATGAATTTCTCTGCATGTAGTAAAACATAATTAAAAAAGTGCAAATTAGGTTCAATTCCACTTTATCACAATTTATTATCTGGTTTATTCAATGCAGAAACCAGTTTTATAAAATTTATCTCATGCATGAAAATAGTTCGGAAACAGGACAGTAACTACCAGCAGAGTAAACATGACCCCAAGTTTAGAAATATGGTTGACAAGTCATGTTTAATTCTTAAATCTCAAAGATGGGAGACATTTTTAAAAACACACACAAAAAAAAACAAGGAGCATAATTCATTGTTATAAAATAATCACAGGTTCATTTCCTCAAATAAACATTGATGTTCTAAAGCATGTTATAAATCCACACCTATTTCAGTAAATAAAATAATTGATTAAAAACATAGAAAAAATCATTTCCTTTAAAATCTGATACTTTCCAGAAAATCAAAATACAAAATAATGTACGTTTGGAAAATGTTGTCATATTGCCAAAAAAAAATTTTGTCGCCCCCCCCCCCCACCTCCAACGTTATTCCTTTTTAAGAATTTAATACATTTAAAAAAAACTGTTGAACTGTACACAAAAAGGTAACATTTTGTTTTAATTTAATTTCTTTCACTCAAACTAAAATTAAATCTACCCATTTAACTTTTTTTCCTTCACATTGACTAAACACATTCAAAGAAAACAACTCTTGAACCCTCACATATCCAAATAATGTACTTATATATTTAAATTTCAATAATTTTTTAGCTGAATTTTAATACTTTTTTCTTCTAAATATTTAAAGCAGCATCTCTCTTACATGATTTGTATTTATTTGTTGAACATTTTTTATTCAGTGTGTGTGGGGATAAAACTTATTGTGATTTTGACTTATTGATTAAAACTTATATTTTAAAACATATTTTATTGAATTTGTTCATTTTCATTATGAAGTTTGTTTTTCTACATTTTTTCAAATTTATTCTTTCATAAACAGACAAGTTTTAATCCTCTGCACTATCTTTTTTTAATCTGGAATACATTTTGGGAAGTTTTTGAATAAGAATCATTAATTTCATAGAAAAAGGATGGAAATATATTCGATTACAATGATTATGCTTTTGATATGTTTTTTACAACAGCATATTTTGTCTGTTTTACAAAACTTTTATATGTCCAATTTCCATTCATGTGCATTTTTATGTCTACTATTTGTTTAGTTTATTATCATTAAAATATCTTACATTCTTAAAATATATACATTCAAGCTGCAGTTTTTAATTTTTTAGGTATATTTGCTGCATAACGGGCACTCCCTTATCTACGAAGAAACTTCAAATGTACCTATGTAATGCTCTTATGTTTTGAAGTAATTTGTTAGACGTATTATCTCAGGATATAGAAAAAAAAATACTATATTTATAGAATTACTATCCTTTAGGATTGTATGGAATACAATTTCTTTTAAATAAACAGTATTTCGATATATACAAAAGTCTAATTTTTTTAATCCTCATCTCTTCTTTTATTTTTAAATCTCTCAATATTATACCTGGCGTATAACGCACACCCATAAATTTCAATCTCACTTTTTGTGTTTAAAGTGTGTGTTATATGCCGGATTTTACGGTAGATGTTTTACAAGCCGAAACAATTACCTTTCGAAGTTCTTTTTACTTATACCTTTCTCAATGATATTACATATCTTTTCTTCCCTTCAATATTTGTTGCTCATGTAGAAAGATAAAAACCTGTACTGAATGTTTGTTTTTTTTTAAAAAAAAGACTTTCTTTTGATAAAATCAAAAAAAGGAAAATATATGGCAAAAATTACAGTATCCATGCAAAAAGATCGAAATAAAAAAAAAGTCAAACATTATTCAATTACAAAATATTTACTCTTAGTAAAATCATGAAATTTCAAAAAGTTTTTTCTTCTTTTAACATAAAAGCAGAACACTGAGTATTATGAAATTAATGAGAATACCTTTTCATTTAAAGAAAACATTACTATTAGAATCTATCAATTAGGTCATTGACAAGTAAATGAGATCAATTGAAAATCAGAGGTAAATTATTTCTATGAAAGTATGAAAGTAAAAGTCACATTATTCATTCTTAGAAAGTTTAAATATAAAGAACATGTTCCTTTATTTTGTTTTTTATATCTTGCCTTCTCATTATACTGATCAGTAAGCAAATAAATTAATATTAAATAATCAATACATTTTAAAATTTTATTAAACAATGTATTTGAGATTTTCAAATGAATTTGCTGATTATCATTTATATCAGGGGTGTTAAACTCTTGGCCTGCGGTACACTTGTGGCTAACAACGAACATTTTTGCGGCCAAACTAATATATTGTCACACAATAATATATAATAAAATGTTCTCCTCAAAATTGGAGATACTAGCAAAGAAGAGATATCATTTAATTTTTCTTGTTCTTTTACATGCTCATTATAATGTAGTATTCGAAATAAACCTAAGTTTTCTGTGAATATTGATTTTTTTTTGTAGCCCATCTTATGTTAAACCTTGGCCAAGAAGTTAGCCTTTGAGTTTGACACCGCTGATTTATATGATTATTAAATTTTACAAGTTAATTTATACGTACTTCCTTCAAAATAATTTGGATGTTTTTCTTTAAAGAATTAATACATTAAGAATGAACTGAGAAATTTGTAATAGAGCAGTTTCATATTTTTTTAATCAAAAAATTTTTTTTACTAATTTAATAATACCAAATATGATCCACATTTTCAATTTGTGAAAATCAATAATTCTAAATGATAACTATTTTGATCGTTTTTAATTTCTATTCAACTTTTCAGAACATAAGAATCACAAGGGATAGGGGTTTTTTTATGTGTAACATCTTTCCTCTCGCTTACCGAATATTTGTCAGGGTGATTTTTGTGAAAAGGGACGGATATTCTTAACAGGAAGTGACGTAAGCACGCTTTTTGATTTGACCAATGAACATGCCTTCGCTACCCTCGCATCGGGGTCCATCAGGGCTTGATGGTCTTTTTACAATCCTCGCATAGGGTCCAAATGTAGTAGATGTTTTCTTTTTTATATTGTTAAAGTAAGCATTTCAAAAGATTTGAATTCTTATTTAGAATAAACTTACTTAAATAATTATATTTACTGTTAAGCGTCTGACAAAGTTCAATATCCTTAAAAAAATACGAGTAAGTAATATAGAATTATTCGAATAAATATTTTAGTGCGTATCTTTTTCACATACTTTGAGGTTAATTCCTGTCTCTGTCAATATACTTTCACCTTTTTGGTTGATTTGTCGAATCGGCCGCTTCTCGCGCCAAGTGTTTTCTCGCTAGATCGATAAATGCGCTAAATCTGGTAACCCTTCTGAATTTGTTCTCCAGTGAAGGAGAAGTCGTTTTTGACAAAAATGCGCCAAATACGCGATTTTTCTAAATTTGGCAGAGAAGCAGCCGATTCGACAATTTCACCATTTTTTTAATTGTGGAAAAAAAAGTTTTCTCGACTAAAAAAACTAATTAATTAATTACACGGGTAATTTTGATTTTCTCCAAAATTTCTAATTTTTAAACATTTACCAAGCTAATTAAATTTTCATGATTTTGTGATTTGCAGAGATGGGTAAATCCTGAGCAGAATACATGCAAAATTATAGGCAAAAAAAAGAGAAAGAAACGAGCCTTACAGTAGTCGTATACGATGTGTAACATTTGACATGTTATCGTGGTAAATACACAATAGTAACTTAAATCCTGAAAAAAATGAATCAAGTACAATTGAAAATAATTTTCTATCGAATAATTATATCTTAAATGAAAATTGTATTTATTTAACACAAGTAATGCAATTTTTTATCAAAAATATTTATTCTTGTTCGATTTGAAGAAGAGTGGATACAATAGACTTGAAAATGGACAAACAGGGATTTCGGTGGCCATATATAATTCTTCAAATCAAACGGTTCAAAAAATTAAAGATTTCCTGCATTTTGTACTTTCACCATATACCGAAGATGGTTCTGCTCTTTTAAAAATGAACTATCACTCGCTTTCCATGATTTTGAGTGGTGATTTCAACATTAACTTCAGTTTGCCAGAAGCTGAGCCGCTCATAGCTTTCTTGACTGATGAAATCAAGCTCAAAATGAATACAAATCGAAATATTTCAACAACTAACAGTGGTACTGTTATTGACACTGTTTTTCAACGGTTTTTAAATACTTTGAAATCACCAGTATATGTGTCATATTTTACTTATCATAAGTCTATTGTATCCACTCTTCCCCAAATTTAACAAGAATAAATATTTTTGATAAAAAATTGCATTACTTCTAAATAAAATTTTCATTAAAGATATAATTATTTGATATAAAATTATTTCTAATCATACTCAATTCAATCTCACTTGATTCAATCACACTCAAAATCATGGAAAGTGAGTGATAGTTTGTTTTTAAAAGAGCAGAACCATCTTTGGTATATGGTAAAAGTACAAATGTATCTTTAATTTTTTGAGCCATTTGATTCAGAGAAATATATATATGGCCACCGGAATCCCCGTTTGTTCATTTTCAAGTCTATTGTATCCACTCTTCCCAAAATCGAACAAGAATAAATATTTTTGATAAAAAATTGCATTACTCCTTGTGTTAAATAAATACAATTTTCATTTAAGATATAATTTGGTAGAAAATTATTTCCAATCATACTTTATTCATTTTTTTCAGGATTTAAGTTACTATTGCGTATTTACCATGATAACATGTCAGATGTTACACATCGTATACGACTACTGTAAGGCTCGTTTCTTTTTTATAATAGTTACAGAAACACCAAAAATCAAATTTATACCTTAACGTTCCCTGATTAAAGTAGTTTTCAAAATAAATACCAATAAATGAAATATTTTCATATTTATGAGAAACCAATAATTTATTTTGTAACAAAAAATGAAAGAAAAATAATTAAAAATAAAAAGTACTTGCAGCATTTTTTAACAAAACATACATAAATTTCTATATCCAAAAATGTTATGTATGCCTTGTGGCCTTTATTATAGTTTTTGGGCATTGTGAGACAGATTTGAAAAATTTTACTACTGTCCACCAGCGTAGCTAGCTTCGAGGGGGCCCTGTGTCAAAATTCTTTCAGGGCCCTTTTTTAGATATAAGAGTCATGTTAGTGGGACTTGAGTTACACATGTTGGGGTTCTTGGGAGCCCTGTATTATTGATAAGGCGGTAGCTATGCCCCTGGTACTGTCTGAAAATATTCAGTACCATTTTTTTTTTTTAGATTTTTGCTTTGCTTTTTTGAGCATGAACTTTATATTTACAATGTCATTGATGCCTACAGACTTCGAAAAGATAATTTTTTACTTACACTTTTAAGGACACCACATGTTATACATGTTTCAGATCATTGATTTCTTGCTGGGACATGAAATTTTCATCCAAACCAAATGGAAATTTATTTTAAATGATACTTATGTATTAAAGTCATCGCAGCTAAATTTGTACCATAAGAATTGCTCCATTTCCTGCCAAAATCTGACTGATTGCTTCTTTTTCAAACAAAACACGAAAGAAACTTTCTTGTATCGTGGCACGATTCGTGTGGCACAAATTTTACTGTAGTGACACTAATACACAAGGACTTTTCAAATTATTTTTCAAATTTTCCAAAAATACCATTGGGTTTGTAATGCCTTCATAGAAAACAAGTTTTTCAACTACACTTCTTATCACACAATCCAAAAACATAACGTAACTGTGGACATGAATATTTTGGAGTGAGGGAAGTATTTATCTTTTCCCAGACAATGCAATGGCAATGACTATTAAAAAAATCAAAACTTATTCTCAGAAAATAACATTCTATAGGACTTTAACTAGTGTTTTAATCAGTTCTAGATGCTTCCAATAAATTTTTGAGCAGATGAAGAAAAACTTTTTTTTTTCCCACTTTATTACTATACTCATAACTTCTTTCCCTCTTACAGTTTTATTTTCATAAATATAAAAAATTCTATTTAATTATTACAAAATGACTTGTTTATCATATGCACTAAAAATGCTATTTATTAGCTTAGAAATAAAGTATATTCGTAAATATGGGAGTCAATGTAGCTTTTAGAAAAATACAACAAAGGCACAGTTCTTCCTAGATTTAAAAAAATTAACAGAGCACAAATTTAGAAAAAAGAGCACTTAATTTCATTTTATGAACTTTGGAACAGAAGTATTAAGAATGGGAGAAGGAATAATGTATACCACAATAACTTTTCAGAGAATAAAAATATAAGCATTGTTTGAAAAATATTTCAATTGTTCGGTACTTAAAAAAAATGCACACAAAAGATATACCAGGCACAAGTTTAAATCAAATGAATAGAAAGTATTCAGACTTTTAAAGGCAGCTTAAAAAGAACACTGATAACACATTTTACGAAGTGCAAAACACCGAAACAGAGAAAGCTGAAAAAATAGTGGGCACTTGCATACTATTGCAACAATGCTAACATTCAAGATAGCTTGCCAAGTTGGCAACCTTGATATGGCATGTGTTGTGCACACTTAATTGGCAACCATATGATTATTTTCATAAAATCTTCCTAATATGAGCGGTTGTGATAATACGCAAGTACCAAAGAGTGCTTTATTTCATTAGGGAGCAAAATTTTGTTCAAAAAAAAGAAAAAAAAAAGTAACTTTGTGAAAGAAAAATAATTAACTTTTCACTAAGAAAAATATAAATTTCTCTGCTAGCATACAGTAGAAAACATTTACATTTAAATTAATAATTAACTCATAAATTAGCAAAAAAGTGAACATAATTAACCCAAAGTGCAAGTAAGGCAAGCTGTCCATCAAATTGTTTCTTAAAAGAGCATGAACACTGATACATCAATATTTTGTATGTAACATCTAAAAAAGTTTGTCGTTGAGCTTTATCACATTGCCTTTTTGTAATATGCATTAAAAAGTAACAAATCAAAGACCGTCCGAACAGATTTTCATAATGATTTCCTGGTTTGACAAGACCTCACTCATAACTACTTTTGCAAGTGAAGGGACCTTGCAATTTTGAAGCTTAGTCAACTGTGTGACAGGGGCGACACCCGAGCAAGCACTACACTCACCAAATATCCACATCATGCCAAAGAGAGGACTTGTGATCTTTTGGGATGTTTTACTTTAGTATATATACATATATATAATGACGATCTTATAAATAAGTACTGAGCCAAATTATAAGTTAAAGTGTTTATATCTTAAATATTCAAATCATTTAGATTCATAAAAAGGAATGATTTTGTTCAACAGTGAAACTTACGAGGAAGAAGTTAATTTTATTCACACAATGGAAATCTTTCACTTAAAAAATCTCTAAAAATTAAAAATCAGAAAAATTGCTGCCAAAGTAAACAAATTCACCCGCAAATAATCAAAAATACTTAAATCATTAACCAATTAACAAAAAAATGCATTGAAAGAACTTCAAACCATAATTTTTTCCGTTACAGTTCAACTAAAAAAATATATATATATCGGTACAGTTCCGGTTTTTGTTCTGCTAAAAAGAACAGTTTTGGGTTAAGTTCTGAATGAATAATTTTATTATATGTATATTCTTATTTGTACTAAAAATACAATTCTAAAATGTAATTATACAGTTGACATGTAATAACAATAATTATATGGTTAACATTTAATTAGAAAATACTGATAAGTTGGTTGCAGTAACAAAATAATGGAAAATATATTGAACCAAAATTAACCAATATTTTTTTGGGTTCTGTTCCGCGTATCGTTCCGACCAAAACAACAGTTTTTTCCTGATTTCAGTTCCATTCCGGTTCGAAGCCCTCCGCATGGAACACTCCCTAGCTAAGATATTTAAAGAGAGAAAGCCTATGGTTCCTTAAAATCTCATCAAAATAAACAATGCATTAATATTATAAACAAATTTTATTATCATTTGATAAGAAGATTTGTATATATATGTTCTGTTTCCTTCTGCTGACAAATAAAATTTCAAACGATTATTATTTCTATATTTCGGACACTCAAATGTTTCATTAAACAAAAGATGTTTTATAGTTAACCCTTCATTAACACGAATATTCATAAATTCCTCAAAATTCAACAATTTAACAAATTATGAATATAAAATTTATCCTCCTTTCATAAACAAGCAAATAAACTGAAATTAAACAAGAAATTAGTAGTTTCCTACATGCTTGAATCTAATTTAAATGTTTTTCAATAAAAATTATTTTTAAATGAAAGAAAAATACATAATTTTTCAACCTGAAATAATTAACCAATCAAATCTCATTAAATATACCCCAATATATTTAACATGAATTTATCAAGAACATTACCTTGCTTTCTTAGTCTTCTAACTCTCATACAGTTTTTATTTCTATTGATTACTATTGAATTCCCTTTTTTTAAAGTATAAATCAATATTTTAAATTCATCACATGAAGTACTTATTTCATAAAATGGTGATGTTTAAAGATATGAGGCCTTAAAATATATAATATAATACATACTAGAGTGTTTCCTATAAAACATTCCTTAAAATCAACATTTGAAAAATATTTATCTTGTAATGGGTTATTTTGCATGGTTTCCCTCTCGGAATAAACTTGATGCTTTTTTTTAAAAGATTTTATTGAAAGTTTAACTGCCACCTTCTTACAGAGAAAATATGACATAATGATAAATAGTTGCATATGAAGCAACGTGGAAGACAATTAGTTGTTGAAGTTTGTGATTATACTGTCAAAGTGGGATTATAATGACATTTTCAGTTATATAGCATTTCTTTTACTAGACAATAATGCTAAGTGAATTACATGAAATCATACACTGATGCAATTTAATCAGCTTTAAGATAGATGGATAAGTGATAGTTATATTATCTCACAAGGCATATTGGCAATGGACCTCATAATTTTGAACTTCGGTCAAGTGAGGAGGGCAACACTAGAGTTTACACTCCTAACTAATTAATGTGCATCAGCCCCCTCTGCGCAGCAGGTCTTCAGTAGCACCAGAACTTGAACCCATGACACTTTTGCCATAAGTTTGTGACTATAGCCACTAGGCTACCTTGGCCACTCAGTTGGAAGGGGATATAATTAACGTGTATCTGCTAAGGATCATCTTGAGAATAATCTTTAGCTAATTTGAAGAGTATTGAAGAGCCAGCATCTTGAGCAAAGAATTACAGTGAAGTCTCTTGATTATATGTGATTGTGCACCTTTCTAGTTTTAGTTAGCAAATAAAAATAAGTTAATTATTTGTGACTCTTTGGTGAATTGTTTCACATTGAATGTTTCTACTTTCACATCGTTCAGGCTACAACATTACAAAAATGGAGCTTTCAGAACTGGTTAGTCAAAACTTAAGACCCTCATAAATTGACTTGTATACTAAAAAAGTGACTCCTTCGGCAAATTTCAAAAAGCCAAATTGAACTAGCAAAAAAATTAAAACCTGAACAGGATTTCTACAAGGTTCTAAGGGCATTTTTTGTTTTCCTATTCTTAATATATTTATTCTATTTTGATATACTTACACAAATGAAATTTGGTAAGGAAGTATTATCTTAAGTTACTACAGTAGGCAAAAGAATTTATTCCAGCAGTAAAATTTATCTACCTATCTCTGGTAACATTAACAACTAACTGTCCTATCAAAAAAAGTTCCCAAACCAAATTAAAAAAATTAATACATAAATTCAATTTTGTCTAATTACATTTAAAACTTATTTTGAAGATTTAATTTTAATGAATAACAAATTTTCCTTTCTCTAAATAATATTAACTGTTTACAAAAAATTTCCCATTTAATTTTGCAACTTAATAAAATAGTTAAAATAAATCAAACTCAGTATATATATATAAATTATATATATATATACATTATATATATACACATTATATATATATATATATATTCTAGAATTTATAACTTTGAATTTTGTAATGTTTTTAATACATGTATGAACAGAGGATAAGTTTTTTTTTAAAAAAATAACGAAAAACTTAATTTGTTCTAATTCCAAAATTATTTTTCTGACCACCCAAACCCTTTTATTTTCAAAAAATTTACTCAGATAAAACTTTTATTAAAGTGAATTATTTTAATTTGAATTGTCAAACTCAGTACTAACAATAAAATTCTTTTAAAACCCCATGTCAAATACGCGTTGACTTTTCTTAGAAAAATAATCTCTCTCCCTCTCATCCCCGAAATGAGTCGATCCCGTGGAGTGAAAGAAGGAAATGGCAACGGCAGAGTGACAGATGTGATTAATTCAGAATCTCCATGGTTCGGCCAACCAATCAGATGCCGCCATTCTCCACAACTCCCAGCTGTCAGCAGCGGCTCACTTTTTGCCTCCAAAATTTAAATTTCCTCTCCCGGAGGCCAACCATAAGCACGTGGCTCAAAGCAACTCCACTTGCATCAGAACGTCATAACATTTTTTCTCTCCTTCCCGACATATTATACAACCTAACTGACCTTAATGACCTCATTATGACCTTTTTACACAGGAAAGCAAAACACAGGACGAATAATATAATCACATACACAACATCCCCCTAGACTAGCTTACAATCACAGCAAAAATCAATTCCATCTCTAGAGATCACTTGTCGGAAACTTCAATACTTCGAACGATTTAAGACGAAACACACAAAACAATTTTAAAAAACATTCCTGTGACATAGCATAAACTAAACGGAAGGCAGCAGTGCATAGAATGAAACAAATTTTTCACGTACAAAAATTCTACTCATACACAGCACATATTCCTAGTTATCGAAACATTTTTTCAAATGAAAAGACAATGACAAGTAAGATGAGAAAATAACACAATTCACATTATAAGAAATAGAATGAAAGTTTATCTTACCTGATTTCTATACATAGAAGAAGACGACATTTGTTGGGGATACGCCGAGCTTCCTCTCATATTGCCCCAAGAATTATTCGGTCCCTGATAGTGGGGCGCATTCGGGTCCCCCATGTTTTTTTGCAGTCCCTGACTCGCACTGTAGTCGTAATTGTTATGATAACGCTGCAGAGAGTTGGGGGCCTGGAGTAACTGATTGAGCGTCGGAGTGGGGCCCGTTTGTTGCGATAAACTGGGCCCCGACAGAAACCTCTGCTGCTGTGAGTTATTACTAGCGCCCGGATAGCTGCCTATACCGGGACCCGGCGACCTTTGCTGCGGACCCATGCCCCTGGGGCCCTGCGGATAGCCCGGCCTCATCTGGGGCTGATTATATTGTGGATACATTTTGTTAGGCTGCGAGTTCGCCGTCATTTCGTTCGCATTTCCCGGTCCGCCATGTTGATCACCGCTCGCATAGCTTCCTCGTCCGTATCCAGCCATGTCACAGCCTCCATGGTTGTAGTTGTCTTGCGAATTCCTGAAATCATCGCCCTCTCGGTTCGCGGTACTTTGATTGAAAGCCTGGTACTGCGACCTCTCCATGGAGGCGGGATAGCCGCCCTCCAGGTTCGCGCTCGCAGGCCGACTGTTGGGACCACCATCTTGGAATCCGTCCATCGCCATCTCCCTGTGTTGTTGCGCGGGGGAGCGGTTCTTAACCATCACGGTGCCCGTCGAGTCGTCCGAATCTTCGAGGGATGTGCCGTTCTTGAGGGACTCGCCCTCCGGCTCAGTGTCGGGGGTTTTTTGTTCGGGGCAAGCGGCCATTCGAACGTGCGTTGCCATGCCTCTGTTGTCGTCACACCACCACCACCCAGCCGATCAACGGCATCGTCGTCGTAATCCAAATCAGGAGAATGGCCGGAGTTCGCGGGGCATCGCGACAGACACTTAGCACACTGGAGGTACACACTTGGGTGGGAAAAAAAACCGAGAAAGACACACACAATTACAATCAACACACCACCATTATTCCTAAGCTTACACTGCTAAAGCGGGAACATCTGCGATACGAGATCGTGTATCCCTCCGCGATAATAACACGTCTGCACAGCCATTCGTCGACACTAATTCAACACGAATTTTCATTTTTAAACTCTTGTACTCTTTTGAAAACATTTTCTATCTACTTTTAACATCATTTAAAATTTTTTATTTTCATAGGAGTGAGGGAACTACTTCCTAATAGTTGGTTCGAGCGCATTTGCAGTCGGTGAGACGGCTTTACCTCATCGATGGTTTCTGCTGGCGTTTTTCTATCTGAGAAATGTTGGCGTTAGTAATAGGCGCAGTTCTGAGTCAGCGCTCGCTGAACCAATCTACATTCCTTTTTCCTTACCGACAGACCTGTGCCATATCTCTACAGGAAAAATGCACACTTCTCTTTAAAAACGTATTGATCATGCTTTTCGTTTTTTCAAAACAAATGGACTTTTTTTTCTTCTTATTTTCGAACTTTTTTACTTTAACTGTGTTACAATGTTATTTTAAATAAAATAATATTCATGAAAAAATAATTTACTTTAATTTAAAAAAGAATATCACATAATTAAATCAGATTTTTTTTTTATTAATTTAAAATGCAAATTTTATTTTTTCATAATTTACCGAAAAAGCAAAATTTATTAGTTTTTGTTTTTATTTTGTGAGCTTAAGCCCTGGAACTAAGGCAAATTGTTTATTAAATGAATTTGAAAAATGCAATTCGTAAACAAACTACTTTCCCAGATTAAAAATAATAAAATAAACTTTAATGAGCTTTTCAAAAAACCTGAAAATATTTTTCTAAACAACAGAAAAAAAAGCCTGTTTATTGATAATATTGACTTGTGTCAAATTCTTCAAGAAATTAATATTTTAAAAATTCATATACTGATAATACCAAAACAGCGGACGTATTCAGTTGAATTTCTTAGTTTACGAAAGAACATTAAAATCGCACATTTTTGTCGCAATTCAATTTAGTAGCGCCATCTATTGACTTTTTAAAGTGTAATACAAAATTCACACTAAATATATTTCCGCATTTTCAATTATTTGATTTTGGATCCAGCTAAAGCAAAAAGAATGAGATGTATTGTTTCTTAAAATTCTCTCTTCAAAAAATATACGAAACATGCCATGAATACAGTTTTCGTGAAAAAAGTTATCGCATTCGTTTTATTTTTTTTCCCTTGAAAAAAATATTTTATTTTCATTTACATCGTAAATATGATAAATAAAACCAAAGACATAACACAATTTTTGTTGTAAGCTTATTATGATACAACAAATTTATGCCTTCTTGTATTTATACGTATAAAAAATTAAAATAATTTTATTTAAAATTTTATTTTTTTGCAAAATTTTTAAATTACGTACAGTAATAAAATATTAAGATTATAACCTTTTCAATAACTGTGCATACGTGTAATATTCATCCCAAATTAATAACATTTAAAAATGTCAAAAAAGGAAAGAACGTTAAATTTAATAGAATTTATATTTTATGAAAGGAAAAGTTTTAATGGAAGAAAATCAGTTTTAAAATGTAAGTTTCGAAACTCTCCCTTTTTATAAGAAATTTTCTAGTTTTCTTATCATTTAATTCTTGATTTTGGGGTAAGAAATGTCTTGAAAAAATAAAAAAATTTCAATATAATTTAAATGGGATAACCAATGTAGTTTGTTATAAAAGAATCGTATACTTATTTAACATAGCGTTTATCATTTTAATACGGCTATTCATTTTTTTTTCCATGTTACCCAACATAATTACTGACTAGAAACTGTGTGCGACAATTATCTTTTCTGTATGTAGATAAAAAAAATACTAGCATGAATGCATAAAAATTGGCTATTTTATAAAGTTGAAATGGCTCGCTTCAAATTTCATAAAACAGTTTTGAAACATTTCGATATACACTGAGATTTTAATTAATTATTTTTGAAGCATTTTAAATTATTGTCATTTTAACTAGAGTGTACTTGCATTTATATTTTATATATAAAAATGGATTCATGCAACAGAAGAATATATCAAGCATTAAAAGAACCCCAAGATGCTTGACTATTTTTTCTGCCTTACCAAGGAGACTTCTCCACTGATTTAAATAAAATTACTAACGGGTAAAACAAGTAGCTTCCACACCCCACCAACCGGAGAACTTAAAACCTCGACAGATTAAACATGCTTCTCTACACGACGGGTTTTCAGTGACATTAGATTTCGAACCCGCGATCGTCAACCACGAGTTCGTGTCCATAACCACTCGGCTATTGAGGTCTTTATTTACGTGGCGCTTCGAAGCTACGCGAGAGCTGTTGTTGATAGATTCCATAATTTTGAACTATGTCAAATAACGAGGATCATCTAGTAGGGATGGTGATCTGAGATCAATTAATCGGAAAATCGATTTCTCGGACCAAAAAAAAATAATTTTTTTAAATCGATATGTAGCACTGAATCAATTCAGTGAATCGATATTTCATCCTAGAAAATCGACATTCGATTTTTTTCCTGTTTTGGTAAAAACCATAAAAAAAAACGAAGAATTTATTGCAGGCAGTTGTGCACCTGAAGTATGATCCTATATTTTACTGGCAAGAACAAAAAAAACTCTATCATCACGTTCACTCAATAGCCATCATGTATATGAGTATCGTGGGATCATTTGTTCCATGTGAGCGCCTTTTTTCGATTGCCGGTGTAATGATTTTGGATAGCTATTTATTTCAATATGAAAATCATCAAAAAATAAAATAAAATGGTATACTCTTTTACAGTTCAATATCAAAAGGGTCCATGATGATTTCGAGTCTCTTTCGCACTCTCTCCCGTTCCCTGATCTTCCAATCCAGGAGACCGCTGTACTTCGCGGGCTGGTCATCGCTTTTTCTATCGTTTAAGGGACGTCCAAACGGCTCCCTTCAAAATCCAGTCTTTTTTTTCCTTCCCGGACTCTTTCGCCCTTCTTATATCCTCTATCTCATCTCTTTGTCGGCCTCAAACCCTCTTGTTCTTCTGCCGTCTTCCGGTCTCGGCTCCCTTGATCTCTTACCCTTCTTCCACGCCAAATCGGTCTCGTTTCCTGTTCACTAGTTTAAGGAGCGCCGAGGCTGGGTGCACCTTTGTACGTTCTCAGACGCGCCGTCGTCAACGAGTTGTGGGAAAATGAATACACAATGTTAAGGCGCCTCTTTTTGACAGTCCGGTCAGCTGGAAAAAAAGGTGCCGAAACTCGACCACCCAGTTACGAAATTCCTTCCTAGCAATTAGGGAAATGCTTGAAATTTTCGCAACTTCTGTCGGTAAGGGATCTGTTAGAAAATAGGGAGAAGAGATCGGCTTCGTCACACCGGCAACGTCGCAAGTGATGAACGGAACCACTTGGATCCCAGTAGACTTGACAGACTGTTGTTTTTAAAATGTTTAGATATTTAGCACTGTGAAGTATAAGCTGTATAACCTATTTTCTAAACTTTTTAATGTAACAAATACATTTAGAAAATAAATGTCTTCTTTTATACCTGATACTTTGATATGGTACTAAAAATAATTGTAATTGTCGAATTGAAAAATCCTGAACTAAAAAATTCCCTAATTTTACTGATAAGAGATCATTTATTATGGTATTTTTCTTGTTTTTCAGAAAATGAATTTATATTTACATTATAAATGCAGACATGGAAAAAAAAATCGATTTTTTTGTGAATCGATTTAAAAATCGATCTTTTTCGGAAAGAATCGCCATCCCTATCATCGAGTATCCTACTCCGCAAATTTCCTCACTGCGACAATGTGAGCCTTGATAGATTTAACATGTATCAGAGCCTCTTTAGTAGCATCAGGCCTCCAACCCATGACTCTGTTCAAATCTAAAACTGTTATTGTCATTAGATCCCACTTACATTGCGTGGCCACGGTAGCCTAATGGTCAGGGGTACCGGACGCGTGGCTGGGGTGTCATGAGTTCGAGCCCAGTATGCTCAAGACCAGCCATGCAGAGGGGCCGATGCACGTTAAACATGTCTAGCCCCAAACGTCTTCCCGTTGGTGTGGTGTGGAAGTTAGGAGAGGAGGATACTAGCTCAGGTATCATCCTCGTCACTAGACAATGATTCAAAATGACGAAGTCCGTTGACAAGTCCTCGTGCAGCTGAACAGTGCGGCGGAAATACTACTCTCACTCTCCTTCCTATATTGATATAATAAACTAAAAATTAATCGAGCCATTAGATTTTTCAGGTTCTTACTAGAAAAAATGCAATTAAATGTTCTCTCTTTTAATGGTCTTAACTTTTGTTTTATTTAACTACTCCTTTTTTTAAAACTTTGTATCCAAAAAACATTTTAAAATCTTTTTATTGAAGTTTAATAGAATTGCACAGACTCGTAATCGACGAGTAGTGGAGTCATGGCATTTGACTGTGGTCCAAATGACTAGGTTCGTCGCCAGTAGTTCTCATTTGTATTGATTTGTTGAGAAGGACTGCTTCAAATCGATTTGGGACTATCTTGTTTTTAACCCCCCCCCCCCGGCGGTACTTTAAAATTACATAAAATAACCATTTTGGCGAATACTCTGACGATACTTAGCAGGAATATTCTTTTAAATCCACTCTTCCAGGGCAGTACGGGTTCTAGGAGGAGTATTTTAGCGGGGAAGGGGCAAATAGTTTTATAGTAGAAATTGCCTTTTCAGTGGATTACGAAGATAGTCATTTTTGTTCCGAAAAAACTAGTTCATGTCAAAAGATAAGTGTCTTATTTTTTTTTTTTTTAGTATGTTAATGAAGACCTTAGAAAACAATGTAACTATTTATTTTAAATGAACAGTGTGTATAGTTAATTTAACTGTTGAATATCTTTAATTAATTAATTAACTCTAACTAATTAAATTTCTCAAAGTGGAGTACTTTGTTTACGTATATACCTTAATTTTCAATGAAGTGATTCAAAGAAAAATATTGCATGAAAAAAACTGCAGTAAATCTTACTGCGATAGATAAAGAATTAAAGGACTTTATTGCAACATAATTTTTGGCGGCAAAAAAAGAAAAGAATAACACGAGCATCACTTCGGTATTTTTTGCTGTTTTAAAATTTCAAGCAGAGTTTTTATCAACATTTGCTTTAAATTTAATTGTTTGCTATTTAGCTTTCCTAAAATGTTGGTTTTCAATGTTTTTTTAAAGTATGATACATGAAAATAAAACATCATTAAGGAATGAAAAATTTATTTATATCCTTTATTATTTAATTTTGCTGTAGTTAAAATAGTGTTCACCACAGAAGTAGGACAAATTAGTCACTAACATATCATTTTTAAGCTACACTATCTCGACGAAGCTGCGACGGATCTCGTAGTTCTGAAACATGGTCACTCACGAAAACAACAGTTCCTCAGGGCCGTTTATAACCTCCCCGGCTACGTAGGCACTTCACAAATAGGTACGCCCCTCCCCAAACACTATTTCCAGAGCATCCCTTCCTTCAGTTCTTACCTTGCCAGTTAGGGTTACTCTTTCTTTGTTTTTGTTTTTTGGAGAGTCTTTTTCCATTATCCACCCCCTACGGACACGGACTGTCAATCGACAGCCGTAGGGAAAAGATAGTGGCATGTTTTGGCCAGTCTTGTTCATTTCTTACGTTTTAGCATCACGAACCACCCACCCTTGTATGTAAATTAATGAAATCGGTTGCAATTACAGTATAGAGTATGTATTATGTATGAACTGTTCTCAAATTGTTAATTATCATCTTTTCTATCTTCGTAGTGGTGATACTTTCGCTGTAACTTTAAATTTTTATCTTTTTTCGCCCTCCAATTTTTGGCACCCCAATCTTTTGCGCCCTAGGCACGTGCCTAAAACTAAAAGTGGCCCTGCAGTTCCGCTAGTACCTTACTCTCCTCAGTTCCACACCACCCCACGGGAAATTCAATAATAAGGCAAGACGGGCTGAAAAGTCTAAACTAAATTATTGCACACTTCCTACCGAACGCTATTCTTCCGAAAAATTAAAGTAGCCGTAGAAAGCTTAGTGATCACGGTACAGACTTATAGCTGGAGGGTCATGAATTCGAGCCCAATGCCTCTGAAGATCCGTCATGTAAAGGAGAGGATGCACATTAAATCTGTCAAGAATCAAAGTCCTCTCGTTGGCGTGGTGTGGAAGTTAGGAGAGGGGGTGCCAGCTTAAATGTCGTCCTCGTCACTTGATCGTGGTTCAGAATTGTGAGGTCCGTCGCCAAAAGTCCTTGTGTAACTAAAGAGTGCGCCGTTAATATTCACTCTCTCACTGTTCTGTGGAAGTTCTGAAAGAGGTACCAGCTCAGGTGTCATCTTTGTCACTTGCTTATGATTGAAAATAAAAACGCCCACTATCGTTAGCTTTTTTTTTTTTTTTTTTCCTTGTGCTGCTTCCGGCTGCGACATCAATAAACAATCAACTTGTAAGATACGAAACACACGAGCAAATATAAGTTCCAATTCTGGCTAAGCTGCGCCAAAAAATTTAAAAAGTGGGAGAGAGAAAAATGAATACTCACATCCCATTTTGGCTTAATTTTATCATGAATATACATTTAATCTTTTGTTTTGTTTTGAAAGAAAGAAAAAAACTCCACATGCATTTGGTCCTTTTCCTTCAAAAGATGAGCACTTGATTTTATTAAGAGCAGAAATAACAAATAATTTCAAAAAAGGATTCAAGATATCAATATTAAATGTAGTTTGGCCGTGAAGAATAACAGATGATTGTGGTAGTTCTATTAACGTGACACTTCGAAGCAACATGAGTTCTATTGGATCTTTTTGAACCTCGATCATACAACGACCCCTCCCCCCCCCCCCCAGTACAAATACAAGGGTCCCACCCATGCACCAAGAGTTTTTTAGCTTAAAAATTACGCCTCGGGCCTTTCGTCTACGTATTTATTGAAATTCAAACTCCTCCAGTAGCGCACACACAGGAATTTTTCAAGGGGGTTGTCCAGGGTCGAAAGTCCCCCATTCTTATTTCATGATCCTTTTGATTTTGTCGATTTTCAGGAACAAAAAACAGTAAAAAACTAATTTTTGAATAAATAATTAGCATTAATTAATAAAATTAATCATTAATAAACCAATATTTAATTAAATCTTACGTACTATATACTTAGAATTACAATCAATCGGGGAAAAAATCAAGGGCTTTGGGAGGGGGGTCCTTACCCCTAGAACAACTCCCCTTGTGTGCGCTCTCATAAAATTAGCCTGCATACACCACTGCTGCCTCCCCATTTTAAAAACTGCACCAAAGGGAGAACGTTAAACTTGATGAGTATCAATCAGGGGAGTCAAACTCAAAGGTTAACTTGGGCAACACAAACAAGGTTTAACTTAAGTTGGGGCGCAAAAAAAAAAAATCAATATTTATAGAAACGTAGGTTTGTTTCGAACAATACATAACAAATAAACATATATATATATATATATATATATATATATATATATATATGTTTATTTGTT
>BMAV01007191.1:289377-334470 GCA_019973955.1 Trichonephila inaurata madagascariensis
ATGTCAAACTCTCTACCCGCGGGCCTCATTTGGCCCACATAGAACATTTTTGCGGCCCGGCCACATATCGGCACACAATAATATATACGAGGGTTGGGGCATAAGTCATGGCAACTATTTTTTTTTCTTGTAGATATGTGAATGGATCACAAACGTATATATGTCGTGTGGAAGTTCTGCAGGCATTGTGTGTATGCAAAACATCAAATGGTTTTGTGATAGCTGGTAGTAGCTCAGCGAGAACAGTGAAATCAGTCAGTTGGTGAGTGTCGTGTCAGATGGAAGTAACCCGTGTTGAGCAGCGCGCTTGCATCAAAATAGCCGTTCTCCGAGAGAGAAATGCGATGGAATGTCACAGTGAATTAGTGGAAGCCTTTGGGAATAATACCCTACCATACCGTACAGTAGCACGGTGGATAGGAAAGTTTCAGGAAGGACGTGTGTCAACCAGTGATGAGCAACGTTCGGGACTACCGGTCAGTGTGCTCACCGGTTTGGCACGCGCCGTCATCGAGCAGCTCATAGATTACATTAAGGGTCATGGACTACAGGCCTATACAGGTCTATAGGCCTAGATTTGTCATGTCAAATTTATGTGTACTGTGTTGTCATTCTTTTGCACCGTGAAGGCCATATTGCCCTGTATATATACTACTGTAATAAATTAGTGTGTCACGGTATTTCAGAGCTATTCATTGTCCACACAAGTAGTTAACACCTTGAACTTTCGTCTGTATATGTCACATTTTCCAACCGGACTGGTATCTTGAGGAAAAAAAATAGTTGCCATGACTTTTGCCGCAACCCTCATAATGAAATATCAAAATTTTTCCCAAAACAGGAAAGAGAGTTGCAGAGAAAAGTGTCAGAACGTAAACATTAATTTCTCTTGTTCTTTTATATATCTTTATAATAATGCATTATTCGAAATAAACCCTACGTTTCTACGAATATTGATTTTTTTTTTCTGTGGCCCACAAAAATTAAACTTTATTTGCTTGGCCTAAGTCAGTCTTTGAGTTTGACACCTTTACGATCACTGAACAACGATGTTGATTCCCCTTGGCCACGAATTTTTTATTTTGTACCGTACCGGAGGCTTGAATTGACCCTCATCATCAGTACCATTATCTGAACCTCCCCTTTCGGTGCCAGTATATTTTGGCCTGAAAGTCTCAAAGTACTTTGTGGCTCAGATTTTTTTCTCCTGCTGCTTTCGTAATTTATGCATTCGTTTCCTGCCAGTGCAAGAATAGGAAATGAAGAATTTGATTTTAGCACAATTATACTTGAATCGTGTACACCACGCATTCACTCAAATTTGGACAATTTTGGCAAATGAAACATTTACACGCAATTGTATCAAAGAGAAGAGTAGATCCTTTATGTACCGTAGTATGATTTACTGCACATTTTTTCATGCAATATATTTATCACTGCATTGAAAATTAAGGGATATACATAAATAAAATATTCAACTTTTGGAAATTTAATTCGTTAGAGCTAATTAATTAAATTGGTACTCTTTAAAGTACCGTCAGCACACAAAGGACTCAAATATTCTGACAATACGAAAAGAACGAATGACTTTTTTAACCTAGTTTTAACTCTTAAAAATGCTAAATATCCACACAGAATTCTAATATTATACACACAGCACAAATATTTATTTTTAAAGATTATTAAATTTTTAAAATTTATTTACTTTTTTTACACATAAACTTAATTTGATGATAGTCAAAGAAATAGTTTTTTTTTTCCCATTAATACACAGAAATTCATTACACGTTATGCATTTTGAATGAGGT
Organism: Trichonephila inaurata madagascariensis; assembly: GCA_019973955.1. Classification (NCBI taxonomy): domain Eukaryota; kingdom Metazoa; phylum Arthropoda; class Arachnida; order Araneae; family Nephilidae; genus Trichonephila; species Trichonephila inaurata. The sequence goes on from BMAV01007191.1 coordinate 291,186, forward strand.
TTCGATTGAATGTTTTTTATAGCACTGCGTCCTGGAGTAAGAAATGTAGTATTTTCTTTACATGAACTACTACACTTTGAGTTCAGCCCCTTGAACGTCACCCTAAGAATCTAACGAAAATTCTAGCAGATAATTTGTTGGGACTTCTTCATCAGAAAAATCATTTGTTAGTACATCACTGATTTCAGATGGTAGGTTCTATAACAAATCCAAAGCCTCTTGAAGACTGAGCTTCTTTTTTTACAGACTCTCTAAGAAAAGGAAATAATAATAAAAATAATATTAGCACCTTGGACATCTCCAACTACTGTTAAATCTCTGTTACACATAAAGGAATTAAATTGATGTTACATAATTTTTTAAATAGGAATACATATTTCATTTAATTTTATAACAAAAAAAAATAAATACAAGCTCGAATTAAAAGTTACAAATTTTTTAAAAACATTAAAATAAAAAATATATATATAAAGCTAAATAAATCAGTTAAGCAGAAAGAAACGCTACAAAAAGGCATAACTCTATTGCAGTATAGTGATGACGCTAAAACAGAACAAAAATCAATAATAAGTTACACGGACGAAAATAAACTAAGTTCTTACTCCAACACCCAGTGTGCTGTCGGTACTTCTAAGTACCTCAAAGTTATTCAACTGTAAAATTAATTGTATACACTGTTCACTTAAAATAAATAGTCAAATCGTTTTCTAAGGTCTTCCTTAACGTGTAAAAAAACTACTTTTTCGGAACAAAAATGACAATCTTCGTAATCCGATCAAAAAGTCAGCAGCTGAAAACGGAACTTCTGCTGTAAGACTATTTGCTTTCCTCGCTAAAATACTCATCATAGAACCCATGCTGCCATATATCTTGAAAGAATGGATTTCAAAGAATATTTCTGCTAAGTATCGTCAGAGTATTCGTAAAAATGGTTGTTCTATGTAATTTCAAAGTGAGTAAGTACCGTCGGTACATAAAGGGTTAAATGTCAGTATTTTCAAAGAATTAAGCTTTGTTTATATTGAGATATTGTTTTGGTAGGACAATTTCTTAATTAACAGTAATTACTATGGTACTTCTTAAGCAGCTGTACTCGAAAACCGCAAGAATAGAAGCTTTTTTTTTTTTTTGTAATACTTGATTTCACAAGCTTGATTCAGCTATTTCACAAAAATTCACATATTTGTATCTCGTAGCATTCTTAGAAATAACACATTAGGACCTTTTTAAGGGAAAGAAGCTTATTTGGCAAAAAGTCACTTGGATTGACAAACATAAGGGGACACAAAAAATCATTTCTTTCATTACACTTAACCACACTTTCTGAACGTTAACATCCAACATTTAAACTGGATGTCAAAGTAAAAATAAAAATGTTCACCGAGAACTTAATTGCCCCGCAACCATTTATTGGAGAAGGAGTGAAAGTCAAAAGAATTACTGCTGGTGTTTCTCTTGGTCTTTTTTAGTCTCCATTATATAGGAATTTTCTTAGAAATCTTGCTTCATATTTTCAATAAAAAAAAGTTAATAAAATTGCGTGTTCTGTTTTGTAAGGTCTGTTTATTAGAAGTAAAAAAAAGGTAAATTAAAACAAATAAAAAAAAAAACAGCAAAATGTTACTTTTTTCTTTTTTTTGAAAAAAAATAAAAAATTCAGCTTTTTTACACGAACAATAAATTTTTTAAATCTACAGGTTTTGTTTTTTCCCTGATCCCAATATCAACACATCATTGGTCACATGACCTCTTGATTACCTGGGCTCCTACGCAAAAGTAGGCCCTATCTGTATCCATTAAGAGTAGACAGCATATGTATAAACTCATACTCAGTGGCGCAACAGTTCATGAGGGCCAGGGCCTACTATGCCCATCCAAGTATACGTGACCATTGGGCGCTGAGGTGCATGAGCAGATGTCCCGATTAGGTGGTCAGTCTGAAGCGAGACCCCCAGTATTTAAGTACCCAAGCAAGCTTAGTACTCATTTATCAACCCACTGCAGTAGGGATGAAAGGCTGAGTCGACCTTGCCCAACCCGTGAATAGACAATGTATGTATACGTTGTTAAATACTCGTACAAACAGTAATGTGACATGAAACAAATAAATGTGCGTGACTCACAAGTCGGCACGAGCAACTACTACCTTTAGACTAAATGAGTATTGATGGTGTTGGCATGGATGACGATCATCATATAAACATGCACTTTTCCAAGATGCCATATAATTCAAAATTCCGAATTTTCCTGGCCCGGGAATAGCATATTACCATTAAAATTATTCGGACCATGATCTTATTGAGGCTAAGTTGAGAAAGAGATGAGCTCCCTGCCAAAGCCGAGGTTCTGGGCTCAGGCTCAGTTGGCCCATGTCTAAAGACGCACCTGATGAGTCATATTAAAAACATCATAATTAATCAGTAAATGTCATGATCGAACCACAGTGGGTTCACAACATCTTTACTTTAAAGCTATGGCTGATTATATAATGTCAATAACTGATTTAGATACATATTTCCAATTTATCCCCCCAAGCGGAGAAAAGCTGTGTCAAATTCAAGATAGAACCATTTCGGAAAATGTGAAGCACGACTCCTTTTTAACACGCTTTTATAAGTTTCACTTGTATGTAATGGAATCTTTGGACTAGATTTTTACCCACTTTAAAAGGTCAGATTAATTCGAAATTTTGCACACTAGTCAAGGACCGATGACAATACAATATCAAAATTTTGTTCCATTGTCCTGATCAGGATGTCAAAAATAACGATTTTAAGGATTTACGGGATTTGGCGATTAATTCATTATATCGTTTCCAGATTTGGCAACTAATTGCATATACCATTTCCAAATTTGGCGACTAATTCCAGATATGGCGACTAAAAGACCCTATCCCTTAAAAAGGAGCAACCCTAAAAATGAAAAACGCTTGCTATTTTTTCAAATAAAACAAAAAAAAAGTGTTCTTTCTGTGAGAAGGGGAGGGGGGGGGGGGCCTGGTGCAAGTGAATAAAAATAACTTATGTTCTAACTGCTAAATATTTTTTTTATTTTGATAAACCAATATGTTTAGAATGGATGATACGAATTAACATTATAGCAATACCTTTTAAAAGTGATACGATTGAGGCCTTTTATTAGTTAGACCTAAACAGGCTTTTACAGTAGATCGAACTAAAAAAAATGAAAAATAAATTATAGTTTAAAAAATAACTAAAAAACACGCTTTTATAGTGAATCGAACTAAAAAGTAAAAAATTAATTCTTAATATAAGAACAAAATGACTAACGAGAAAAATAATATCCTTGTGGTAAAAGCGAAGGGTGCTTTGTACTACATTTTTACACTAATTCAGCATTTCAGAATAAAAATAGTAAGAAATTATAACAATTAATATAGAGCACCCCACGCTTTTACCACAAGAATATTAACTTTCTCGTTTATCATTTTGTTCTTATATTAAGAATTAGTTTTTTACTTTTTAGTTCGATTCACTATAAAAGCGTGTTTCTTTTAGTTTTCTTTAAAACTATAATTTATTTTAACAAGTTAATGACCGCGAACGCACTGCTCTCAGCGCAAGCCTCTGGTGTCTCTATAACTCTCTCTCCAAACCCTGAAAACAACAACACCCCTGATTTCAGCCTAGTGAAACATATTGGGTGACAATTTGAATTGAAAGTAAGCATATATGACACATGTAAAAACACAGAAGAATGGAGGAACATCGATTCAGATATTACAAAAAACTGATGAAATCTATGCGAAACGTTTAAAAGATGTGGAAGCTAAACGATGTCCTACGAATTGAGAAAGAAATACAATACTTAAAGCTATGTTGAGATTTTTTGTAAGTGTACCAAGAATTTTGTAGCTTAATTTTTTATTAGTTTTTTAATGAAGAATTTTTTTTTTAAATAATAGTTATACTATGTTTTAAAAATTGACTATGTTATTTCAATAAGAACAAGTTGCAGACATTATTAAACAATTACAATTCCGATATAATAATTTTTATTAGTCAGAAACATTCAATTTTACAAAAAATTGCAAGTGTACGAACACTTTCGAGGGCCACTGTATACATGAAAAAGTTTAGTAGAATGAATGAATTCAGAAATACGTTTCCAAAAATTAACATCCAGCCACTCTAAATCGAACACGAACTGAAGATATAAGTTCATTCATTGTGTTAATTAAAAGGATGTGTAACAACTATGTTTGAACGCAATACTCCAAATAGAAAACAAATTACTTTTTGAATATAAAGTTACCCCTAAAAGTATTATACATTTTTATGCATCTAAAACGATATTTATTTTAAATTATGATTATTTTTGAATATTTCACATACTTATTTCATACCTTCCCTTCATTTTTAGTATTTCACAAAATCGATTGATTTTTGATGTTTTCAAAATAAGCCAATTTACCAAAAGGCAGAAAGCATAAAATTTGAATCAGCACCGGTTTAAGCTCATTTCGGGCTCTGGGAGCAGAAGATCTACAGGCCCCCTTGGCACTGCAGGATCGAAATTTGTAAACAGAAAATTTGGTTAAGTTTTGCTTAGATCCGGTCCCTTCTGGGTGCCCACTCCAAACACCCAATGTATAAACCGGCACTTTTGAATGATGAAAGCATTATTGATTAAGAAACAAATACTGATATACAAATGAGTGAACTCTTTTTCACAGTTCTAAAATTTATTTTTAAACGCACACAAAAGCTAGGAATTTTTAATGGTTTTAACAGATAATGTGTAATAAAGTTTAAAAAAAAGTTAGATTACAGGATTCAATAAGTTTTAACAATTCAAGATTTAAAAGTTCGAAGAATTTTTTTTTTCTTAGTTTGGAAAAAACCCACTTCAAATTTTTAAAAAATTCCAATTTAATCATTATGTATTTTTCTTATTTGCAAATAGACAAAAACATTACCCCATATTCAAAATTCACTCACCTCACTTTTGAAATTTCAAAATAAACATTTTATTTTTTAAAACATTTTGAGTTACACACTTGAATAACGAAAAAACATGAAACGCAGTACGGAGTGAGTGAGTGAATGTGAGGTTTTATGGCGCAAGAGCTAAATCTGGCTAAACTGCGCCAAACATTTGTTAAAATATTAAAACATTTGATAAAATGTGTAAAAATATTGACAGCACAGTTTTTAAAAAGTTAAAATTTCAAATCACGTATAAGACTTGTTTTCAAGTAATAAAAGCAAACAAGTCGGACAAGATCTAAAGATAAAGGCATTAATGTTCATTTTGTAACACAGGTCTGTGGTCTGGACGGGAAAATAAGAAAAGGGCAAATGCGATGACAAGAAAGAGGGTTGAAAATAGAGAAGGATCACTAAGGTACCCCGAGTTCGTGAAGCCCGTGTTTACCAAAGATAGTAAACCCCTTGGGAAAAGGAAAAGATCACTAGGGTACCTCGGGATTGTGACACCCGTACTCACCTAAAGAAGGTGAGCCCCCTGAGGGGAACGCAGTACAGAGAATTATCGTTTGCTCTCTAAAAACTATATATGTATGCATTGTTATAGAACTTGTGACCTTCCTATCATTTTTTAAAAAACTTTTTAACAAATTTGCTGTTTAAGACTGTAGGCTTATTTTTTTTTAGTAATACTTGTTTTTTTAAGGCAAATGATTATATAATTTTTTGTATAATTAAATTTTTTTCTTCCCAAGGTTTTTTTTTTTGCTTCAAAAGTGTAAATGTAGAAAAAAAAAATAGAACTTTTTCTATTATTATTTTACTACGCTATATTCAAATAAAATAAAGTTTTCTCTCACTGTCGTAAAAACTATTAATTTTGGATTCGCTTTATACAAATATCCTGAATGCATTGGAAATAAAGATAAAACCAAAGAATTATGTTTAATATAAAATATACATCATACCCTTAAAATGGTTTTTAAATAGCTTTGAATATCAAAAATATATCAATATAGATAAAAATGATGAAATATACATCTCTTCAAGTATAAGTTCATTAAAACTTTTAGTTGCTTCCTGCCTTACGAAATAGGTTTTCCAATAAAAACTGTCTTAATACCGGAAATGAATATTTCTTAAATAGTGAATTTTTTTTGCTTATTTTTTGTTTTAGTATTTTATATACAAGAACTTCTTAGATTTGAATTTTTTTTCCCAATAGTAGGGATAATGTTCTCGTAGAACCCCTAGAACTAGAAAGTGTTTTCATGGAACCCCATTCCACATACATACTTAGAATAGTTGTAGGTACTTTATGTAAAGGCAATTAAAAAAATAAGACATTTATTATTAAAAATTATAATCTAATTTTTTAATATAATATATTCATTAATAATATTAATTTGTGATCCAAGTGCCACCTACTCATGCATTATATTTAGTAACTGCTTGCATTTTTTCACACAAACTGTCAAAGTCTAAATATATTGAGATTATCTGCAATTGCATTACATATTTTACGATTTTGTAGCCACTCATATTGAGAAATATTTTGCACTAAAATACATTGTTCTGAATAGCATTAAAATATTCATAGATGTGTGAGAAATTTTGTATATTTTGCATGAATTTGCAACCTAGGAGCTGCTTTAGCTTAAATTTAGATTTTAACATGGAATCTGTTGATATGTCGATAAGTTGTTCCTTCTCCTTTGTTATGAATGTTTTTTCAACAGATGTATAAGGGTGCATTTTCTGTTCGAAAACTACAGTGGTACATCGACATACGAGTGCCCCAACATACGAGTTTTTCGAGATACGAGCCGACGAGCAAGTGATTTTTGCTTTTAGTTACGAGCAAAATTCGAGATACGAGTCCGGTTCTGTTCGGTTCGGTAGTAACACGCAGTCGCGCCATCACGATCAGTTAGCACCCAGAAAAAGTTGCAACAGGTCGTGCATCTGACCTTTTTAATGACACTTGCCTAACTCATTTCCGGAACATTCTGAGAGGGAGGAAGAAACAAACCTCCTTGGACATGTTTTTTTCTAAACGGCCTACAGGTGAAAGCGAGAAAAATGTAGCGAAAAAGGCAAAGACCAGTGAGGATATCTAATTTATTTCTTTACATTCTCTTTTTTGTTTTTGTGCAATAAATATTTGATATTTATAAATACGTTTTTATTATTCAAAACCACGTAACAAAAATAACTGGGGTGACATTTTGGAGGTTGGAACGGATTAATGGTAGTTCAATTGTTTTGCTTCGAGATACGAGTAATTCAAGATACGAGCAAGGTTGCGGAACGAATTAAACTCGTATGTCGAGGTACCACTGTATTTAGTTAAGTAAGAAATTGTGCTAACTAACGAGTATAAAATTATGTCGTGGAACCCGAAATAGTAAACAATAGAACATTCACAATCCATTAGGAAGTATATATATAAAGATAAAATTCGTTTTAATATATTCTTTTATTATATCATAATACAAGTTTTAAAAGCGTTGTAAAATAAAGGTTTTATATATAAATAAAATTTTCAGTTTTAATGAATAGGGTGAGCTTTAGATTCTAGTAGCTATGCAAACTTCATAGAGAGAACCGGAATCCATTTAGCATACATATTTGTAAGTTTCTTTTCGATTTTTTTACTGTGATTTGTGGAACCTCTGAGTATGCCAGGTTTCCATGGAACACAGTTTGCAGCGGTATCTTCATAAGCCAGAAACAGCCTCCGGACAAAAGTGATCACTTTTGTCTAATGGTTATGAAACTCGGCTTCGGATCCATAGATCGCGGGTTCCGCCACTCCGGATATGCGTATTTTCATTTTCAACCAAAAGCGAAAAAGAAATGTTTTGGTTCAATAATTTGGTTTCTCTTTAGAATTATGGAATTTTTAAATGCACTACAATACCAATTTCTTGAATGCTGATAACTAACTGACCTGAAAAAATCAAACTTTGTCTACAGGATCGACACCTGATTGTGGCGTCAGACGAATGTAACTCATCAGGGTGGTTATATGATTTAAATTTTTAATAATTAAAAAATAAGATCTGATCAGTATTCGTTACAAATATATTGAAAATGTCTAATGTCTTTCTTTTTAACTTTTCCAACTATCCTCGGGTATTGGACAAATAATAAAATTGCTGTGATATGGTCGATCTTTGTCGACCATATCGTGGGGTTTCAGCGTAAGTTAGAGGTGTGGGATTCTCGAAATGATGAGACATTTTAGAATTCTTAATATGACTTTTATTAAGGGTTTAACTTAAATTACTTATATATCGAACAAACTTATATTAAGTGAGAATAAACCAAAACACGTAGCCGTAGTTAACACAGATCGCGCAATTGGATCACTTATCTATATAATTATATTATATCCGCCTACTCTCAATCTTAATAATATATTCGCATTCAGAATATAATCTTCCTACCTTGAATTCTAAGCAACAGTCCAATCCACTTCAGATATTCATCTAGGCTCGCGTACAATGGTATGTACCTTGAATGAATGGCGAGATTTCCGTGATTCTTATGTAGGCCGTCAATTAACACTTCTATCTTTTCTGAACTGAACTTTTTCTAAATTGCCATTAATCGTGGCCGTCAAAGAACACAGAGGTTATGTTAGAGAAAGGACGCGTGAGCCGTCACATTGCTATTATTATAGAGTAAATAATCTTTGACAATTATGGTGTTAATTATTGCACCATGATTAAATATATTATAAATGAAATAAACTTACATCCATTTGTGAAAATGCACCCCTAGGGTGACCTTCTCTTTGAATATCTGAGTGAGCTAGAGGTGTAGGTTCACTTAAAGAACTAGAAGTTTGCATGTTCTTAAAATATCTTTTTTAAGAACTTGAACTTAAGCGTTTAACAGATAATAATTTATATGAGAGAATCTACGATGAACAAACACACAATACAAGTAATACCGAAATAACTTAACCCGGACCACTATCAATATCTAATCCGCCTAGTCTCAATTCCAATAATATGGCAAATCCTAATATTAAATAGTCACTCCTACCTTAAGTCAATCGTTGATCCGATACTAAGGAAGTAGCGTCTTTACTCGAGTGCAATGGTATGCACCTTGACCTAATGGCTCTATCTTCAGGATAACCTCAGTTGGCTGTCACTTCACGATTGTATCAATCTCTAACATGACATTCCCCAAATTGCCATCTCGCTTACTGAAACTTCTGATCTTTAAAAGCTATCTAATTTGCATCCTCTGTTCACGTTTCGCTTCTTGGGTTTTGGTTGGAAAAGAGTTGCCATTAATTCTGGCCCCAAAAGAACCCAAAGGGCATGTTAATGAAAAGACGCTTGAGCTCGTCACACATTTCATATTATACAAACATCTTTATTCCGCTCACTCCGCTATTATATTTGTATTTCCCCTAGCTGGTTCTACAGTTCCATGACAACTCATTAAGTTCATCATCTGATTTTTTCATTGCCAGATACAACAGGTTAAAAGACTACTAATTTGAACTTAAAAATATAAATATAAATTATTTTTCTGACAAACAGAACTAAATACACTACTTCCAACTAGGTTCTCTTTGAAAGAGGAATAAGCTCATCTGCTTTCCTTCATTTATTAAATCCTGTTACTACAGAGTATTCCCCCAGTGACAAAGGATAAGCTAGATATGCGTGTATTATGGAACGACACGAAAATACAATACATTATTCATAATACTGTAACGTCGTGAGTAGGTAACAAACATTTATCTGAGCCTAATTTTAAAATAAAAGAATTATTTATTTGCTTCATAGGTTACTATATATGAAGTAATAGTCCAAGTTATATGCCAAACCTGTGCAGGCAGTCTATCTCACGGAAGTTCAATCCTTTTTTCCCGAAAGGCACTCGCCCAACTTCCAACGCCACCGGCGTTCCTCGTCTCACCTCTCGTTCCTCTCCATTCTCTTTCTTTACAGGCTCCTCTCAAGTTCTTCTCCATCCAGAGATCTCCTCCCGTCTCCTAAAAAACCCTTTTAAAAACCAGGGGCGGGTCCCCAACGCGCCCCTCGTCTCTTCTCATTGGCAGGCCACAAAAGTCTTCTTTCGTCCCCGGGCCACAGTGGGGTCCTATTTGTGCGGCACACACAAATGCACTTCTGGTTAGTCTGTAATATAAAGGTGCCAGTAGTCTCATGAAACACACCTGGAATTTATGCATTGTTCCAAATTGGTTCCATAAACTAATTCTCTCGACACCTGCCATGGCGATCTTGTTCTTTTCAGACAGGCTTCGCCTATTGTCAATGGAGTCCCTGCTCTCTTTGTCCATTATGACTGCCAGATCGGGTGTCGGCGTTTGTTCGAGGTCAGACAATAAACAATTATCCCATGGCCACGTGCACTTGTCCCTTAACATCTGTTCGGAGCCATAAAACTTAGCATGAATGGAAGGGTGGGGTTCACCCCAATCGAAGACGTCACAATACAAATACAAAATACAATATATGTAATATAAATACAAATGATGCAATTTAGGTATATTAATATGCATGTCTCTATGAAATCAAAGAATACACGATGCTAATAATTTACATTACTGGCCATTAAAAGGGCTACACCATTAAGAAATGCAGACAACAAAGTAATATTTATTGGACAAATATATTATACTGGATATAACAAGTGATTAAATTTTAAAGAACATTTGGTGCGTAGATCCTGAGAAATCAGTACCCAGAACAGCACTTTTAGCAGTAATAGCAGCCCTTATACGCCTGGGCATTGGGCATGTACAGGTAGAGAAGCCCATGCAGCTTTAACACGATGGTACAGCTCATCAACCGTAGAGACTGATGTATGATGACGAGCCAATCACTCGGCAACCATGGATCAGACGTTTTCTATTGGCAAGAGATCTAGTGAACGTCTAGGCCAGGGCAACAGCCGAACATTTTCCGTATCAAGAAAGGTCCGTACAATACCGGAAACATGTGGTCCGGCATTATCCTGCTGAAACGTAGGCTATTGCAGGGCTCGAATAAAGGGTAGGGTCAAGGGTCGAAACACACCAGAAATGTGACATACACTATTCAAAGTGCCGTAAATGCGAGCAAGAAATAACCAAGACGTGTATCCAGTAGCATCCCATACCATCAAGCCAGGGGGAAAGGCCAGTATGGCGATGACGAATGTACGCTGCCAATGTGTGTTCACCGCGATGCCTCCAAACACGGGTGCGACCATCTTGGTGCTGTAAACAGAACTTGGATTCATCTGAAAAAATCATATCATGCCATTCGTGTGCCTCGGTTGGTCGATGATCACACTATTGAAGACGCTCTTGTCTGTGATGCAGCGTCAAGCGTAGCCACAGCTATGGTCTCCAAGCTGAGAGTCCATGCTGCTGCAAACGTCTTCGAACTGTTCATTCAGATACTTGTTGTCTTGCAAACGATCTCAATTCTTGACTCGGGGCTCATGACATGGCTGCACGATCCCTTAAGGCCATGCGGGTAACATGCCTGTCTTCTCGGCTGCTGGTGATAGAGGGCCGTTGAGATCCAGCACGGCATCTCGTATTACCGTCCTGAATCCATCGGTTTCATATTCTGCTAACAGTCATTGGATCTCGACCACCGCGAGCAGCAATGCTGCGATACGATATACCGCAATCCCGGTACGCTACAATTCGACCCTTACCAAAGTCAAAAACGTGCTGGTACGCCTTTATGCTTCTTACATGAGACATCACAATAACTTTTCACCAAGATACAACGTTGAAATGCAATTTGTGTATGATAAACCGATTGAACAGTTTCCTCATTTAAACACATTGTAGGTACCTGCTTTTCCTGAATGCGCTGAAAAGTTAATTACTTCCATATCACAGCACCTTCTTCCTGTCATTTAAATTTCACGACTGTAGCATGTCGCCTTCTTGGTATAGCAATTTTAAGGGCCAGTAGTGAATATACGCTGCAAGGTTGGCCGGAAAGTGAACTCGTCTGCCTGATCTAGTTGTCACTGTTGTGTGCGGAGCAGACTAATAGTTTGCAGATTGTAAAGATTTAGGATAAACAATTTTTTTTCTGCTGGTAGTGTTGGAGTTTTTGTCTTTATGAGTTGGAATTAAGTATGCAAGCTTAACACGGTCTATGGACACAGTTGATTTTTTTGGCTATTCAAATCGATAGAGAAGATGTTCACAGTTCGTATAAAAACTTTATGAGGACCTGTGTATGGTTGACACAAAGGAGGTTTCACACTGTCTACTCTTAAAAACACCTGTGAACAAGTCTTTAAGGAAAGATTTACATAAAATTTTGCTTGTCCGTGATTGGATGTAGTAACTGGATTCATTTCACGCATTGTGTTTCGTAGATGATCAACAAAAATATCATCGTATGGTGAAATGATAGATGTTTCGATCATATCACTGGGAAGTTGGACAGTTGTACCATACAACAGCTCTGCGCATGATGCTTCGATGTCTTTTTTGACAGCTGTTCGGATTCCCAAGAGAACTATTGGAAGTATTTCCGACCACTTAGTGTTCTCATGTGCTTTTATTGATTATTTTAAATGACGATGGAATCTCTCCAGGATCCCATTGACAGTTGGATGATACACCATAGGGTGAATTCGGTTTGTACCAAGCGTTTTAGAAAATTCATAACATAAAGATGAGAGCCTTGACCCATAGTTATTGTCACCGGGCGTCCGAATCGTGATACCCAGGTGTGAAAAACTGTTTGACAAATGGTTTCGGATTTCATATCTGCTACAGTGGCGTATCTTGGCAGTGCCGTGCACTTCGGCCTTCAAGCTCAGATGGGCCCTCGGACCTTGACGATCAAGAAAGCGAATAATTTCTTCCAAATATAAGATATAAGTGTAAAAGGTTGCAGCACAACTATGATCTTGACAATTGAGTTGAAAGTAATATCCATTCCCTAAATTCTTTCCGTTGTTTGTATAGTGCTGCGAACTTTACTATTGAAAAGTTTATATTATTTTCAATTTTTTGATTTTTCCATGAAGCTTGAAAATAAACTTCAAGTTCCATGAAAAATCTTTCATTTCATCTTAAAAAACCTACACAGGAAGCAATTCCTTCTTAGTTCTGTTTTTAATTACAATAGGATTCATGATAAGCTAGTTTTCTTCTTCGATACTTCAATATCTACTCATATCTGCAGTAGACTGATTTAATTTTGCCCTTTCTTTAGCAGAGGAGTTTTTTTTTTAAAAAATAATTATGAAATATTATTGTTCATGCATATTTTTTGTATTATTTCCTGTCTATCTCGGTAAACCATTTTGTAGCTCTAAACCAGTAGTGACCAACCCGCTGCACGGCGGAGATATAGCAGTGACACGCAAAAACTTGTTGAAATATTTTTTAAAATTTGTAAAGAGAAAAAAAATTACTATTTTCTGTTAACAACTTTGTTAAAATGCAGTTATCTCGGACAAAAAAAAAAAGATTGAAATTTATTTTAAATATATTTAATTGAATTACATAGAAAATTATCATGTAGAAAATGATCCTCCATTGTGGTGTGAGCAGACTTTCCAAAGCATTTTTCACGCGCGATATTTTAGAATTTGAGTGAACACATTTTAAATTATCTGGAGGAAAACAATGTGAATGCTTCTTACGCAACCCAGTGAGTGCTTCTTACTCAAGAATGAAGACTGACTGTAGGATTTAGCTGTTTTTACCGATATTAGGGGTATTTTTATCATAATTTAAATTTAAGATTACAGGGAAAAAATCGTATTTTTTCTATCCTGTTTGACCATATAACTTCGTTTGAGAACAAAGTTATACTTTTTTTTGTCTCGATTAAAGAGAAAAAAAAAATTATTAGCATATTTCCCACTAAGCAGCATTTTAAAATTTGATATCCTTTTTTGCAGCATTCATTCACTTCTAGGTTTCATGATAAAAAATGCTGATCTTTACATAAGTCCTTTTTCATTTTCTCTGCAAGACGTTAATTGCTACCCACCTGAAATCAAAATCGAAATTATTGAGCTATCGAGTACACTGAAAGGTATTTGTAAAGAACTTAAATTTCAACTATAAGTGATCCGAATCAAATTGAATTTTGGAAATTCGTAGCAACAAGCAATTTTTTCACACTATTTGGCTGTCAAATATTGTAGGTTTAGATCAACATATGTTTGTGAACAAGTTTATTCTATTATGAACATAATATATAAAATCAAAATATCGCTGAAAAGTAGCTGATATGCACCTAAAACCATCTAATTTTGTAAGCATTTTCAAGAACTAATCCTAAGATAGATGACTTGGTTAGAAAAAAAAAATACAAATTTAACAGCTGTATTAAGCAAGTACTGATTGATTAATAATTATTCTGAGAGATTTAAATGTGAATCGAGTTACTCATTTTTACTTTATGCCTAAACCAAACTGATTGAACCTGTACAAAGTTTTTTAACAATAAAAAACCCAAGTTTGTTACTTTGTCTTTTTTATTATATTATTTTTAAATTTCTACTATTTAGACTTACATAAAATAAATGAAAGTTTTAAAAAAAAACTAAAAAACACGCTTTTATAGTGAATCGAACTAAAAAGCAAAAAAAATAATTCTCAATATAAAAATAAAATGATGAACGAGAAAATTAATGGCATCTGGAATAAAAGCGTGGGGTGCTCTTATATTATTAATTGTAATAATTTCTTGCTAGTTCTATTCCGAAATGCTGAGTTAGTGTAAAAATGGAGTACCAAGCACGCTCCACGCTTTTACCACAATGACATTAATTTTCTCGTTAGTCATTTTATTCATATATTAAGAATTACTTTTTACTTTTTAGTTCGATTCACCATAAAAGCGTGTTTTTTAGTTTTTTTAAAACTTTCATGTATTTTTTTTCATTTTTTAGTTCAATCTACAATAAAAGCCTGTTTTTTTTAGTTTTTAAATCTATCATTTATCCTTTGTTGAATTTATCCTTGAGTTTGATATTTGAGGCCAGAATTATGTGGCTGCTGGAATTAGTCTTGCTCTTTAATAGATATTAATTAATGGATGTGTGTGTGAAAGGTATTTATTCTCTCCATTAACGGGGTCTTTGGATTTCTATAATGTTAATTTGTATCATCACTTCTAAGCGTATTATTTTATAAAAATAAAAAATATTTAGCAATTAGAACATAAATTATTTTATTCACATGCCGAGTCTTTTTTTTATTACCATTTTCAGAAAAACTACACACCCACCCACCCTACCTTTTTTTTACATAAAGAGCACTTTTTTTGTTTTATTTTTTATCAACCAGAAGCCTATTTTATGGTTTTAGGGTGGCACCTTAATGTTTTAGTTGCTAAATCTGGAATTTGTCGCCAAATCTAGAAATAACCTATGGAATTAGTCACCGAATCTGAAAATGGTTTATTCAATTAGTCGCCAAATCTAGAAACGATATAATGCATTAGTCGCCAAATCTCGTAAATCCTTAATTATTAAAATCCTGACCAGGACAATGAAACAAAATTATGAAATTATTGTATTGTCATGGGTCCTTGACAAGTGTGCGAAATTTCGAATTAGTCTGACCTTTTAAAGTGGGTAAAAACCGAGTTCAAAGATTCCATTACATACAAGTGAAACTTATAAAAACGTGTTAAAAAATGAGCTATTGGCGTAAAAACACCATAAGCCTTTGAGTAACATTTTTCTTCCTTTTCATTCTTTTTTGTTTAGTTGAAAAGTTGGAAGTGACACGCATAATTATTTTTTATTAGATAGCGGCACTCTTTCCAAAAAGGTCGGCCACCCCTTCTCTAAACCCTATGGTGGGTGAGTTTGATCCTCCCGAATAAATAAATAAAGAGCCAAGAATTCCCAAACGACATTTGTAGGCTAGAATTATGTTTCTTCTTCCTTTTAACGTGATAAGTACTGAAACCACATACGAATTTTAATGCCTAAACTTAAAAAACTAAAATTATGGATTAAAGAAAAAAGAAACACAGTGTTTAAGAGCAAATAGTGCCAAGAAAGAGGACAGTAAACAAAAATTACCAAAAATTGACTGTCAGCCCTTCTAGCTGTAATTCTGGCCCAAGTATTTCTGTTAACAGTGACTTAGATAATGTGACAGTGAAAGATACCATCCTTAACGATGTTAATTTATGGAAACGATTCCGAAACATTCAAGTGCAACTACAAGAAAATATGGTATAAATTACCTTTTTCACGAAAAAGGCAAATGAAAGTTTGTGACGGGCTCACGCGTCTTTTCATTAACACGCCCTTTGGGTTCTTTTGGGGCCAGAATTAATGGCAACTTTTCCAACCAAAACCCAAGAAGTGAAACGTGAATAAAAGATGCAAATTAGAAAGCTTTTAAATATCAGAAGTTAGAGTAAGCGAGGTGGCAATTTGGGGAATGTTATGATAGAGCGTGATACAATTTTGAAGTGACAGCCAACAGAGGTTATCCTGAAGACAGATCCATTAAGTCAAATTGATTGATTGAATATTAACTTCACACTGTTCAGCTACACGAGGGCTTTTAGCGACGGACCACGTAATTTTGAACCATGTTCAAGTGACGTGGATGACACATGAGCTGCCCCCCCCTCTCCTAACTACCACACCAACGAGAGGACGTTTCAGCTCTCGACAGATTTAACGTGCATCGCTGCCCTACACAGCGGGTCTTTAGTGGTACTGGGCTCGAACTCGTGACAAGGCAAGCCACGATCCGATACCTATACCACTCGGCTACTGCCCGTCATTAGGTCAAGGTGCATACCATTGCACTCGAGTAAATAAGCAACTTCTTTAAGATTGGATTGGCGATCGGATTAAGGTAGGATTGACTATTTAATATTAGGACCTGAGATATTATTGGAATTGAGCTTAGGCAAGTTAGTTAATGATAGTGGTCCGAGTTACGTTATTTCGGTATTATTTTTTTTGTGTGTTTTGTCATCGAGATTCTCTCACATATATTATTATCTAATCTGTTAGACGTTTAAGTTTAAGTTCTTAATAAAGCCATATTAAGAACATGGAAACTTCTAGTTCTTTCGTTGATCCTACACCTCTAGCTCACGCAGATAATCAAAGAGAAGGGCACCCAAAGGAGGCAATTCCACAAGTTAAACTTGTTAATGAATTAGCTTCTTATAATCGATTTTGAAACCGTAAAGAAATATTTTCTCTTTTTAATACGGTACTAGACACAATAGTAGCTGAATTAAATACACGTTTTATTGAGAGAAGCGTAGACTGTCAAATATTCAATTTTCTGAGGCCATCATTTTTACTAGATGTAAATGAAACAACTTTGTTAAAAAGTGTGACGAATTCCAAAGTAATTATTCTGATATAAAAGGCCCAAACATTTCCCCTTCAATTTCATAATATTTAACACCCAGTTTTCCCTAAATTAACCCAAACATGGACTGTTCACCAATTATGTAAGGAAATAATGAGCAAATATGGACTGCTAGAATGCGACCTAACAGAAGTATTTACAGCGACTTTATTATTTTATACAATTCCTGTTACTTCTGCAGCAGCAAAAAGATCATTTAGCAAATTAAAAGAATTAAAAATTATTTTAGAAACGATGTGGGCCGAGCTTGACTCCGCATTAACCACTAATAGCAATTAAAAATAAAGATGCATCAAGCTTGGATTTATCCGAAGTCATCGATACTTCTGCGAAAACTAAAATTAGGAAAAGATTGTAACCGAATTTGTTAATTTTTTGTTAATACTCACAAGTCCAACCTTCATATATAATAAACCTTTTATTCTTTATAAACAACATTATATTTCCTAATACCTATGTTATTATTTCTAATTATACATTTATTGTTTAATTTTTTTTATTAACTATTACGTTACTTCTCGTCTTTCGGTTCCGGCAGTTCCTAAACTTTTCATAGCTGTTCTATAAGAGGTCTGCCGTGCTGTCAAATAGAAAAACCTGGATGATCACTAAAGCTCACTTATGAGTATATATACACATGCATATAGGTAGTATGTAGCTTTGCTTTCCTATGTTCTGCACAGCACGATATAGGGCTGATGTAAAGTAGTTTTGTATATCTAAAATATTTATATATTTTTTGCTTCATAAAGCCCAACCAAGACGGGTCCTCAATTGTTTTTGCACCAGGGCCTTTGCATACTTAGCTAAGCCTCCGATCTGCTTTGGTAATAGATTCTGGCCATTTCGAGAATCTGTCGATCATTGTTAGTCGATAAATATTGTTACATCTAAAATCGCTTCCAAAGTGTTTCAATACATCAGGACCTTTAAATCTATCTGATTTCAATACGGTGAATTACTCAAAAGATGACAGAATCTAGCAGCAATGCAGTCACTAGTATTTTAAATTGTTTTATTCAATTTGGAGACGAGTTATTTTAATCAATTCACACTCACAAAAACACAAAGCTACGTTCAATGCTCATTATATAATACAATCAATTACAAAACTTATTTTTATATTGATGAAACAAGAGCTTGTAGGCTCGGGAACAGTCCGCTCACTTCAATTCGTTTTTAAACGTGGACGGTTTTCCTCACAAATATGGCCATCAGATGGAGGTAATGGATCTAAAATATTGATGTGTATTTCTCGAAATTGAGTATCGGGTAAACCTAAAGAAGCTTTTGTATGGCGCTCAACTTTAGACCTTTGATCAGGCTCAGAGCACTCTACGCATTCTCGTATCTCTCGTTTCATATTCGGCCAAACATATCTTGCACATATTAGTTTCGTTGTAGTTGCTGTTTCTGGATGCGAAATGTTGCGCAACTGATCGAAAATCAGTTTGCGAAATGATTTATGAACAATAGGTCGTGAGGTCTGAGTGGCAGTTGAAGTGTCACATACTATCTCAGAATCACTACTTTGACAAGATTTTAATGCAAGTTGAAGTGAAGAACTTTTATCATGTAAGAACTTTTGAGTTTCGGGATCATTAATCTGACACTCGACTAACTCACTAAAATTCAGAAAGGAGGATTTGGTAATTAAATTTAGCTGTGTTCGTGAAAGTGAGTCTGCAACTACATTTTTGTATCAGTACACATGTCCACTGGCGTAGCTAGCTCTTAGGGGGCCATGTATTAAAATTCATTCGGGTCTCTTCCTTAGGTATGAGAGCCCTATTAGTGGGACTGTAGTTTACATGTTGGTGCCCCTGTAGCTTGGGAGCCCCGTATCATCGATACGGTGGTAGCTACGCCCCTGCACATGTCTGATGTCAGTGGAGTATTGAGATACAACCTCAAGATGCCGTAATTGTCTAGGAGAACATTTATCTGGATTTTGCTTGAATGCCTTTATTAATGGTGACTTCTCGGACCGTTTAATTGAAATGATGCTCATTTGGACTGGTATTTGAAAAAAATTGATTCTACCTTCTCTTGGAATGATGTGATCGTCTTATGCCAAAAGTTTCAGCTTTGAAATAATTTTTCAAGAATCGGAATCCTCCGGAAGTACCAGAAACCAACGGATTACTTGCACAATGTCTGAGGAGAGAGTAGTTCAAATACCTATCTATAATAGAGTAAATCCGGCTATGTGTGAAAGTGCATTTGCTTTATCATGCCCCAAACCAATAGCAGAATCTGTAGCTAAATTTAACTATGTTATTTCCCATTTACCAAATAAATAATCATGATCTAACAGGCAGTGATTAATAAATTAAAAAAAAAAACTGAATTAAGCATATTTTATTTATTGGCAATGTTAAAATTTTCCGCAACTTTCCGCAAACAACCGAACTGAATTAAATAGCCTTCTTGCTTGTACACAAAAAGTTAGAATTGTATTGTTGATTGGCAGGACTGCTATACATTAGTGTATTATTGTTGTAAAATTTACGTACTTCAGGTATTCTTTTAAAGCAATTTTTTTTTCATTTCTCAGATTTTTTTTATTTGTTTGTTTCAGTATTTGCCACTCTGATAGTGAGGTTTTATAAATGTCTGAAAATCATTACGAAACCATTTTTGAAAACCCATACAATAATTAATAGTTAATTTAATTAAGAAAGATGTATCTTTTATAAATGATTTATACATTTCTTAAAATAATAAGACAATTTTCCTTTCCCCCTGACTTTTATAAAAGGTATGTCTGGAAGTTCACAAACAGATGTTCCTTCAACATCGAAAAGAATTGATGCCCGATCTTCAAGATACAAAGTTGAAAGTGGATGGTCTCACAGGTATATAATTCTTATAAAAATATTATGATTAAAAAAATAGTGGATTGAAAAGAAGAATGTTATAAAAATGTTGTAGAATATAAGTATAAAATAATTTTGGTGAAAAAATAATTTTGTTGAAAAAATAAAGGATTCTAGTTCAAAATATATGTAAAATGTTGTGTGCCATTTAATGAAGTTGGCGATTTTTGTTAGCAGTTGTCAATTAACATTTTGTTCCAAATTTGTAAAATAGAAAATTCCGAGCAATATAATATAAAATGCTAACTTCAATGTTTTTAAAAGAGAATTATTGGAACGCTATGAAATAAGAATTTTATTAGTATTCAATTATAGTATAATTATTTCATTTCTAAAAAAAAAAGACTTCCTTGTTGGAATTCGAATTCTCCAAGAAAAAAGAAACTTTATTAAGGTTTGACCAAGGAAGATGTAATAACATTCTTTAAATTGCTGGTATTGTGCATCTTTTCCTATATGAATTTGGAAATTTAGAATTGAATTTAACTCTCTGACTGGAACATAAATCTTTATAAGACTCTGAGGAACATCTGTCTGATGGACGGGTACGTAAATTTTTTTGAATTTTATTACCTTAAGAACTGTTTTAAATGTCCTTATCGCTCATGAAATTGAGTATGGCTCAAATAAGATGTGTGGGGTTAAATCAAGCACAACTTTTTTTTCAAGATGTATACATTAGACAATTTAATTAAAAGCATGAAACATATAAACAAAAGTCTTTATGAGGCACACTATATTAATATATTTTTATCACTAGAATTGTGACTAGTATTTGTATAAAAACTGATTAGAAATTATTTATATTCATGTAGAAGTAATTAAAAATAATACTAAAAACAAAAAAACTTTAGGAACAAAAGTAATGCAAAAGTAAAACTAACAATGCATAAAATTATAGGAACAACAGTAAGCATAACATTTTTATAGAATACAAATATCACATGTTTTTATGGTGTTTTCCAAGCAAATAAGAGTTCCACCTTTGACGCATTTTATGACGTTATTCTTTTTTTTTTTTGGGACAAAAACGGTTATTCCTTCTTTTTTCATGGCTGCCATCTATAATAATCATAAATAATTAAAAAAATGCAAATTAAAATATAAAATAAATATTGTCTATAAATCCGTCTGTGAGGCGGGGCACTAAAACATATTTATGGAGGAATATCCATCTGATAGACAGTGATAGATAAGAAAAATCGCATATACCGTGAGTTGAAAAAAATCGCCAAGTATCACCAAGTGACCTTCTGACTGGGTAGAGTCCAATTAGCATTATCTACAGGCATCAAAACAAATCATCCCCCGTCTGAGAGATGGATGTTCTGGTCAGCGGGTTAATCTTGCATTAGCTAATTAAATTTTAATTGTAATCAAGGAGTTGTTCTTCGTGATACTTCTCTTTGAGAGATAGAAAATGAAATCTCTGTGGGCTCTTTGAATGCACATATCAATTCTCATTAAAATCTGGATCATACCTATGATCCATATCGTGTTTTCTCAAAATAAATGCCAAGGAAAACACCAAACAAAATTTATAAATGTACATTTTTATTTGGAAAAATATTAATTTTTAATTATATCTGATTATTTTTGTTAACAACAATTTATTTTAGACATAAAGTTAAAATGCACTTACTAATTTTATACTTTCTTGTCAAGGTTTAACTGAAGAATTTTTTAGATAGAATTTTATTGCTTTAGGGCTTATAACACTGGCATAGCTAGTCATGAGTGGGCCCTGTATCGAAGATTCCTTGGGAGCCCCTCTTTTGGGCCTCTTAATATTTTCCAATTTTTTATGAACACATGTTGAGGCCCAGTATCATTGATTCGGCTGATGTGGTGATAGCTACAACCCTGACTTGTAATAGGTCTCTTGCTGAACAAGCAGGAATCTTCATTTATTAGGAATCTGTAAATTTGAAATTATAAATATGGGTGAGAAAAAAAATATTTTTATGTGTTATGAATTGGTGCTCTAAATCTATATTAAAGAGAAAAAACAATTACTTTGTTTTTTTATATAATTTCCTAGTTGTGTTACTATTAAAAAATATGAGTGTTTTTATTTTTATTTTTTTACTGTAGAGAATTATATAATTTAGCTGCTGCTTTGCAGAAATATGGATTTGGGGATATGAAAAAGCTGTCAAAGGTAATACAGACAAAGAATGAAGCTTCTATTAAGTAAGCACTTTTTAAATATTGAAATTTCTATTTGATTTCAGGGCACATACCATAAAATTTCATGTTATTTTTATCTTTATTAATGTACACACACACAATTATTAAAATTCTCTTATGGTACTCCACCAATAAATTATGTATTTTGGAAAATTATATACCATTTTAAGCAAATTTGCTAAATGGCCATTTCATTTATACATGCATTAAATCACTTCTTCAATTTTTACATGCATTAAATGTGTTTTTTTTATGTGTAAAATAAGACTAAAAATGTTATTGCGAAAAAAGGGTACTTCAGCTTAACTACTAACCCTTGGCCATTTTCTGCGAATTTCCACAAAGTTTTGTTCGTCATGGAAAAAATGCGTTGAAATTTTTTTTATGATGGTATCAAACACACCTTTCTCCCCATTTGCAACCTGCCCTTTCTTCTGTATAAAATAGGTTGCCATAAATCGTAAAGTCTTAGGGTATTAATTTCTGCTGGGGGTTAATATGAAAATACAAAAAAAAGTTTTGTTCTGTTTTCAAATTAACAAAACATTATAAATAATTTCATTTGTGTGATTTTTAATTATAAAAAGTTTCCCTTTTTTTTTTTAAAAAAAAATTTTAATATTAAAAAGACATTCTGATTTATGTAGATCATGTAAATGGTAAAATCCTAGGAGAGCCCACATCCTTGGCGCCAAACCGGAAAAAGCGCCAAGCGAGAACGAAATGGCACCAAGCAAACCCGACAATGGCGGCAAGTGAATATAGCGGGATAAGGTGGATGCGTAATAGAAAATATATGTAAACAATACAGAAATTTAACATTTAAGATAAAAAACATAACAGCACTTACTTTCTTATTGTTGATCTTTCCCAAGTGAGGGTAAAGTGTTACAACCTATTTTAAAAAATCCTTGAAAGTCTCATCGCTGAGCAAATGATTGTGCGAGCGCCGCCATATATACTCAGTGAGGTAATAGTTGAACATGCCTTCGGCATGGCTGGTATGATTTCGGAGAAAGTGTTTTATTGCTGACCATGTACCCTCAGTCGAATTTGTATGAGCACCTGTATCAGGATCCTTAAAACATACACTATGATTCACCTCCAAATGCTTAAAACCCTCAACTCACAAACATTTATGCGCCTTCCAACAATCAGAAATAATCGTACTTCCAGGCAGGACCCATTCTTTGATCACACACAGCAATTTCTCTTTCGTCCGTCGTTCAACCACTCGAAAAAAACATCTATTCGTTCCTCTTTCTGTACCTCCAAACACCCACTTTCCATCCACAGGATTGCCTTTTCCATATTTCATTTTTCCAAATGTACTCTCCTCAATTTCAACAATAACATTTACTCTTCCTATTTTCACACTATCATTCACAACCGCATTCATACAAACCTCTCGACAAAACATAAACCAATGAACAACTGTATTTTTATTCAATTTCAATTCATTCACAACATAATCATTCATACATCTTCCAAACCACATTTTAGTTACATGCAAAATATCATACATACTTAACTTACTATTTGAAAACCATGAATTCTTTCTTATACTTCTGCAAACATCATGTGTATTTACACTTTTTTTTTCGACATCCCCATTCAAATCCATCCAAAACAACACTCTTTTGTTCGTATAATCCCATTCGCTCATTACATTTAGGGCATTCATAACTGGTAGCAATCGATCCTTCTTTCATACACCATTCAATCAATTCTTTCTTACCTCTCGCATTCAATAACGTAAAAAATTCTAAAGTGTATTCACTTACAAATGAAGCCATGCTTCCAGCTCGGTGCCCAACAACAAAATGAAATTTGAAATGCACGCCCACAAAATACGAAAATGCTACAAATAGTTAGGGTTACCATGTGTAGTGTTTAAAAGTTGGGTTACCAAGATGGTGCAATTATCGCCAACCAAAGTAATTCGCACCAAGGGTGTGAGCTTTCCTAGGAGTGAACCATTAAAAATAGGTTTATGCTTTCATAGAAATATTAATGTAAATACTTTTTAGTTTACTGTATTCTGGAGAAAAATTTCTTTACACTACTGTAAAAATAATAGTTCTATTAGAATTAAGAATATTTTGGTATAAATAATAATTTATATAGTTGTGGATACATATCTGATTTATTACTGATCATTCAAATGTAGCTTAAAGACTTATCTACATAAGTCTTTATATGTATATTTATTTGTTTCTTTTATCATTCTTGTAAAATGTTACCTTGTTAGAAATTAATTTAAAATTTTTCCTTAAACTATATATTTTTTATTCATTGTATTAATCCTGATTTCTAGAAATGAATTTAAAATTCTAAAATTATGTTTAAATATTTACCGTAATCTTATTTAACAGAATTTAAATGTATTGAAATTATAAGTTTGAATTATATTTATATATGAATAATTACTTTTAACTTATTAAAAACATTATGTTTTAATAAGTTATGTTAAATTAGACCTTATATGTAACTAGATACATTGTTAGAAATCTTTAAAGTTACAGTTATAACTTTGAAACTCAATTTAACTTAACCATAGCACCTCTTGCATAGATTCGTAAAATAGAAACTAAAAGTTTTGTAGACTTTTTCCTTAATTTTATCACATTTTTTAGTTAGATTGTAAAAAAAGGCGTCCAAAATCTTGGTTTTACATGATATAAAAAAAAAAGATTTAAATTTATATAAATTAAAACCATCATAAAATAAAATGCCACTTGTTGATTCTTTAGCTTGTTTTAAGATTTCATATTTCCTTTTCATTGGTTGCATGATAAGGTTCACGCTTTATAAATTTTAAACTAATTACAATTATAGTACAAATAGTTTGAACACAAGATGCAACCTATGACAAAACTTGGTAAAGTTTTATGTAAATTCCTAATTCATCACTTGCTTCTGTAGGCAGGGCTGCCAGATGCAAGAAAATAAAATTTGTTCCAGATGATGATTGCTGATCTAAGCTAAATTCATTGGCCATTGATAGTTTTAGGGTCAATGTGTAGGACACAGATAAATGCTTAAACTATTTGGATGAAAATTTATTCCTCATCTTATTTGAAGGTTTTCTTTTTTTGTGAAAATTTGGTGCAAATGCATATGAAATCATTTATTGATGTATATTTTCAAAAAATTTATGTACATTAATTATTTTGTCAAGTATCAAAATATATTCCCAGTTTGTTAAATAAATTTTTTTTACAGTATTAGAAATGCACATTTAAAAATAATAAGTAGCAATTTGTATTGATCAGTATTACTTTTATAATCTAAAAAATATATTGTAGATCTTAAATAGCTATTTCATTCTGTTAAAGATAAATTCTAATTTCATCTAATTTGGAACAATTAATTATATTTTTATAATTTTTCTTAAAATTCCTTACTTTAGTTTATTTATTTAATATTGTGTGATTGTTAATGAATTTTAAGTAAATAATATTTCTTATACAGTGCTTGTATTCAGTACTATATAAATAAAATCAGAAGAAAGAAAAGAGAGGACTATAAGAAAGAAAAAGGAATTACTACAAAGGGGCTTAGACATTCTTGGGCAGTAACCAAAAAGGAACAAATTTCAAGTTGGCCATCTGCACGCAAATGGAAGAAGGTTGCGGAGCACCAGATGCCATTCCGTGTTCGGAAACAGGACTATAGTAGAATTGTTATTAGAAATGTAATAAAATAATTATATATTTTGAATAATTTTATTTTTCTCCATAATGGGGAAACAATACAGTAACTTGGCCTAATAGAGTTGACATATAGACTCTTAACTAAAATTTTATTCTTGTTCTATAGTGGTAATTGTTCTATAGTAGAAACAAAAGGTTGCTTGTAAAATACTTGGAAAGTGGATGAAAAATTTTTTTATG
Source organism: Trichonephila inaurata madagascariensis (assembly GCA_019973955.1). NCBI lineage: Eukaryota > Metazoa > Arthropoda > Arachnida > Araneae > Nephilidae > Trichonephila > Trichonephila inaurata. Next base: position 317,491 of record BMAV01007191.1, read on the forward strand.
TATATTTTTGTAAAAACCACATTATATAGCTATATTTTTAATGATTCAAGTTATTTGATATTTTTTTATTATTTATCAAAAGTTAAAATTTTTTTTTGTTCTTTAGAAGTTAATTTAAATTTTCCTTCATTCTTAAAAATATCTAATTGATTACTTGCTTGTTTTAAAAGTAATAGCTTGTTTAATGAATTGCATATGCATAGATTTGATACTTTTCAACTAAAATCTATTGCTTTTATTGTCTTAATTCTTTATTTTTTAACTATATTAAAAATAATTCAGTTTTCAAAGGTAAACTAATATTTAACTTTCTTTGCAATGTCTCTGAATTTTTACTTGGAAGTAAATGTTTTTTCTTTTGATGTATTATTTAATATCAAAAGATAAATTTAGTGTAATCTCAATTATCAGCTCCTTTTTAAATTCAAGAAAAATAGAGATAATAAATTTTTGGGATACAGTAGTAATTAGGATTTTAACGATGTTATTATTAATTTTTTATTTTTTTGAACATTCTATGCCTTACAGGTATGTAGTCTAATTTGAAATTTATATATATGTGGAATTAAGTTTCATTATAGCAGGTTAAATTTTTTTTTTTTAAATATAAATACGAAAACAAAATTGCACATTTTTTGAAAACTCAAACAAATACTAAAACCTTTTCATTCTCTTTTGGATTTCCTATATAGCAGTTTGAATTACAGAGGATTGAATTCTACAAATGTTTCATTAGTGCTATTCATTTGAAAAAGAAAGTAAGATTCGGTCCTAGGAAAGCCCACACCCTTGGCGCAAATTATTTTGGTTGGCGGTAATTGCACCATCTTGGTAACGCTACTTTGATACACTAGATATGGTAACCCTAACTATTTCTGGAATTTTCGTATTTTGTCGGCAGGCATTTCGAATTTCATTTTGCTGGTTGGGCTCCGGGCTGGAAGTATGGCTGCATGTGTGAGTGAATATACTTTAGAATTTTTTACTTTGTTGAATGTGAAAGGTAAGAAAGAATTGATTGAATGGTGTATGAAGGAAGGATTGATTGCTTCGAGTTATGAATGTCCTAAATGTAATGATTGGCAATAAAACACTTTCATTGAAATCGTACCAGCCACGCCGAAGGTATGTTCGACCATTACCTCGCTGGTATATAGCCGCGCTTACACGATCATTTGCTTAGCGATGAGACCTTTAAGGCTTTTTTAAAATCTATTGTTATGCTGTGCCCTCCACTCGGAGAAGATCAGCAGTAAGAAAGTAAGTGCTGTTTTTATATTTTTTATCTTAAATGTTTAATTTCTGTATTATTTATATATATTTTCATTAAGCATCCACCTTATCCCACTATATTCACTTGCCGCTATTGTTGGGTTTGCTTGGCGCCATCTTGTTCTGGCTTGGCGCTTTTTCCGGTTTGTCGCCAAGAGTGTGGGCTCTCCTAGGATTTTACTGAAAGTAATATTTGAGTTCAAATTTTGTAATTGTAAACTTGGGATACTAGTGTTTATCAATTTTAAAAGTAGAATATTTTTTTGGCATTTCAGCCTATTTTAGGATATATAATTTAAATTAGGTATTTATAATTATTAGTTATACTCTTCATAAAATATCTGATTGGCTTTTAAAGACTTCCAGAAACTTCTTTCTTTAATTAATGATCAAATGTTAAAAGTGAAGAAGGAGTTATTTTGTAATGTTTTACATTTTAAAATAATATAAACAAATGTTACTATTTAAAAACAAAAAGCTTTCCTTTTTTTAAAAAAATTCATTTTCAAAATAGTTTGGTGCTAAATGACAGATCATTCTAAAAAAATGCACAAAAAAGCGATAGTACATAATTGTTGAAATGGCACCTTATTGTTACTGATAAATCTAGAAAGGAAAGGTTGGTAGAATGAGAGATGGGTGATAAAAATGCATAACAATTAGATAATTTCTTTTGATAAAAAAATTATTCAAATGAAAAAATATACAGTGTTTGTCTGATTTAAAGTCAAGAACAATATATTCATTCACTGAATCTTATAAAAAAAACATCAAAATTTAAATAACATAAAGTTAAAAAAAAAACATTTTAAGCACTTGATATATATTTTGCTTAAATATGTTTATGATTTTGCGTAAATGCATTTTGTTTAGTGAACAATAAGCAGTTTTTTGTAATCTAGTTTTTAAAATTTTCTGAAATTACATTTGATTTTAATCATTTTTTAAATATAACTTTTGTTGTTTTTTATGACTGGAAGCAAGATAATATCTTATTAATTCTGTCTCATTCTGGTTTGGTACTTCAAAAATCTAGTTAATGTATTGTGTGGATGGGGTTACTAGAAGTATACATTTGTAGCCAGGACTGCTAATAAATTGCTGTAAATGACCACTTTTTAAATACTTGTTTTCAGCAATAATAAGCTTAATTTTGAAAAATGTGTTTTTAGCCCTGTAAATTTCTTTTATAATTTATATCGGATTAAAATAAAACATACAAATATTAAGCGATATTTTATCTGCTAATTTATGTTTTATTTTAGTTAATTTTTGTATTAAGAATTTTATGATAGTTGTGAGATTGCCATGTTTATCTCTAGAACTATTGCTATGTATTTTGTTTTTCATTTTGCCATTTTTTTAGTTCAAACAATTTCTCCAATTAAAGTTTTTGCGTAAGATAGCAGACTTGGCAAAAATTATTTGTTGAAGTCACCAATATAGTTATCTTATAACAAAAACATAATCATAGTGACATATGTGACCATAATGAAAAGAAGTAATAAAAAAATTCGATCATTTAATGTATGAAATGTTAATTTACACCTCATCAAAATTTGAAAAGTGAATTTAAATTTCTCTCTTAAATTTACTTTTCAAAATTTTATTCTAAAAATTTGATTCTTAGTCATCAAAAAAACAAGATTGACTTGCTTAGTGGTTAAAACTGTTCTTTGCAAAATTTTTGACATGATATAAACAAATTAAATCTATTACTGGTAAAAGCAGCAGGGGCGTAGCTACTGCCGTATCTGCTGTATCAATGATACGGGGCCCCAACATGTGAAACTACAGTCCCTCTAACAGGGTTCTCATATCTAAAAAAAAGCCCCAATGGAATTTTGATACAGGGCTCACTCAGAACAAGCTACAACAGTGAAAAGCGGGCATACACAGTGATTTTTAAGAATTATTCTAATGGAGATTTTGAAGTTAAATTTTTTTAAATTTATGAGTTATATTGATTTGTACGTCTTTTAAAAAATGTAAAGAAATATCTTGATAAATTAAACTTTTTTTGTTAAACAAAGTAATTTTCTGAAATGCAGTTATATATTTGTGTAGAAATTACTTCATTCTTAAATGCCAGTTTTTTGCTTTATTTTCAAGCATTATACAAGCATATTTTCTTATTGAAAAATATTGTTATAATTGCTAAACTTATTATTATTGTTGAAAAACAGGGGTGGCCAACCTTTTTGGAAAGAGATAATGGTATAACCACTATTTGATGAAGAATAATTGAACGTGTCACTTCCAACAAACAAATGTGGAAAAGTGAAGAAATGTTACTTATAAGCTTATTATGAAATTTTTATGTAAATAGCACATTTTTTAATGTGTGTATGTAGTCGAAATTTAAAAAAAATGTAATAAATAAGATGAAAGTACAAAGGTTCTTATTTTAATAAATTTTTTTTAAGTTCAGTCAATCAGGTTAGTTATAAAATAAAAATGAGTAACTTGAATCACTTAATTCAAAATAATTATTAAATGCTTAGTATTTACTTAATGTGGCTTTTGAATTACTACTTTTTTTACCAAGTCATCTATATTAGGATTAGCTCTTACAGATGCCTACAAAATTAAGTTATTGTGGGTGCACATCAGCTAGTTTTGAATGACATTTATTTTATCATGTTCATAGCGGAAAATATTTATTTACAAACATATTTTGATCCAAATTTCAAGTTTTTTTGTCTGAGACTAACCCACTTCAATAAAATTGTAAAAAATGGTTATTTATTATCTTTTCAAAACTTTAAAATTTTTCAGTAATTCTTCATGTGCCACTGTTACAACTCCACCATACCACACTGTGGCATGGGTGCCACAGGTTGGTCAATCCTGTTTTAAATCATCAATAAATTTGAAGAAACACATTGTAAATGCACTGAAACAACCACTTTTAAAAAATTCTTTGATGTGTTTCATGTTTATGAAGCTTCATAAGATGTTTGTTTTCCAATATTAAATTCTGTGTTAATTTAGGTATCACACAAAATCTTAACATTGCAACATGAAGAGAAGGGTTAATTTACCAGACGTACATATGATTTGAAAGAAATGAGGCTGTTTAAGTTCTAATATTTTATTTTTCTGTATTGAAATAAATATATTTCAGTTCAAAATTATTTTTCAAGAAGGAAGATAAACAACTATCTAATATTAAAATTGTTTGCTTTCTAAGATTTATATTTGCAATAATTAATGTTTTTCTGTGTATCTTTTGTGTGCAGCTATGTGAAAAGTTTTATGAAGAAGCTGAAGAGACTGAGAATCCCCAACTGCTAAATGTAAAATCTGTGTACAAGTTCATGTTGGACTGTGTTTCTGGTAATCTACCAGGCCAGTTAGGTCCTATTGAGAGTGCCTATGTCCTAGTCATGATCAATTTAATGAAAGAAATGGTCAGAAACAATAATTTTCAAGAAGAATTTAAATTTGTCCAAAGTAAGGAATTTTTCTCCTCCTTTCTGTAATAACACATCATTTGAAAATATAAAAATACTAAATTCTTTTTCTATGTATACCATGAGTAAAGGTTGTGATTTGAGTTTTTCCTTTCCTTTCAATTTCGGGTTGTGATATGTATTATGTGGACAATATTTCTGATATACTCTTGGCCCTTTAGTTTCATCTAGTTCCATCAGAAACATCCATCTTACTTCCATGTTGTTGGTAAATATGTGCACCCATTTATGGCCGTAATGTTTCCCGATAATCACGGCTGTTTCTAGCAAGACAAGCAGCTCTCGTTACAAGTTTAGATTGATCTCAGATTGGTTTGAGGCATATGATTCAGAGTTTCAATTGCTTCAGTGGTCCTCTTTAGTCATCAGATCTTAAGCCAGTTGAGCATTTGTGGGACAAGGTTAAAGATTTATTTAAAAGCTTAAGAGAATCACTTTTTACATGTTATGTTTTTGTTGATATGGGGAAACTGAAACTGTGTGATTCAGACTCAAACCCTTAACTGGAACTGTGATGGTACTTGATGTTGTCTACTTGGGCTGGAGGACAAAGGCAGGACTTCAAGAGGCAAGGACCATTTAGATGATTTCAGTGGTAAAGCTGAGGCGACCTTGAAAGTGATTGGATGATGGGAGTGAGCAATTGGTTTTGACTGCTTTTTTCAGTGTATTGAATCTTGCAATATCAAAACATCACCTTCTAATCTGACAAAATTAGATAGTTGCCATTTCGTTGCAATGGGCCAATGGTCCTCATTGGTCTTAGCAACTTGTAGAATATTCTCGTGATGACATGCTTAGTTCCACATGACATTAGTGGTAAGTAACAGTGTTCTTTATTTTTTTGGCAACTGAGTGCATATCTTCAAAACCGGGATATTTATTTCCAAGGAATTTCATCTCTTGTTAATACAAACATAATTGAGAGAGAGGTTGAAAGGTTTTCATCAAAAATGTCATTTTTAAAGTTTAATTGATTCAGAATAATGAATTAAAATAAAATTGAAAGTATAGATATCTTAGAAAAGTATCAAATGAAACATTTATCTCATTTCATTGGTAATTCTACAAAATAATGAAAGATGAAGATATTACTTATACAGTATTTATATGCATTTTTTTTTTAATATTTGATTTTTATCATTGAAATAATATATTTTGGGGGAACTTTTTGAGTTATTAATTGTACTTAATGTATATACTTTCTCTCATCCCCTCTTTGTCTTTTATAGAATATTTTCCTATTATTTTGAAATTGTATAGTTTTCAACTTACTTTTACTGCAAGATGAAATTTAAGTACTTTTTTAACTGTAAAAATTAAAATTTTAAAATTTTATTTATAAAACTAAATTTTGATAGTTCTATATAAAAATATTCAAAGAGCTAATTTAACTTAATTGTCTTTTAAATTTAAGCAGCCACAAGATAAAATTGGAATAACTAAAATTGTTTCTTGTTTATAATAAGGCGTTTATTTTTTTAAAGTAATTAAAAAAAAATCCATTTTTTTCTATTTAAGGCTAAATTTTTAATAATACCACTGAAAATAAAAACATATATTCAAATGAGAAATATTAATGTCTGGAAAATTCATTTCATCAACTTATATTGCTTTAATATAGAACAGGGGTCGGCAACCTTTTGAGTCGGAAGAGCCAAAAATTACAATTTACAAAATTTCAAAATTCTTAAAGAGCCACAAATTTTTTTCTTGCGAACAGTAAATAGTACTTGCATAAATAATGATTTTTTATTAAAAAAAACTAGTCTATTTATTCATAAGAAAAAAAAATCTATTTATTCATATATAAATAATGTTTTTCACAAAAAATTAGATTGTATATATATTAGGTAATTACTTATTATTTAAGTAAAATTTAAAACGATTAAATATTTTTTTTTTTACAACACTAACTTGTACTTCAATAATAAACAATTGAGCAAACAAGTCCAATGGGAGAGATAGCTTTGCATGGTTATTCAAGTAGAAAATTTAAATTTTACTAAACAATGTAACTTGCACTTAAAAATAAAAAATTAAAAAAACATACATTTGAGCAAAGAAATTCAATGGGAGCATTAGCTTTGCATGATTTTAGAAAGTTTGGATAAATTTGACTCATAACTTGTTGTTTTAAGTTTCAAACACGACTCTATAAATTTTCATTTGTTAGTTGGCTTCTTACTTTACTTTTAATTATATTCATGTAAGAGAACACTTGCTCTTATGAATATGTCGATCCGAAGATAGCACTCCAAATGTCAACTCCTTCACCTCACTGTAGCAATCTGGAACACTATTCCATGCGTCGAATATAAGTGTCTCAACTCGCGGCATTTCTTTTAAAGCTGTCAACTTTTGTCTACTCTTCCACCTAGCTTTTCAACTCTGTAAATTTTTCACTCCACAAAGCTTTACTTTTTAAATCGATCAATTGTATTTCTAGAGATCCAGTATTAATTCCAAATGACTCAATGTGGATTTTGTTACTATTTGTGTTGAGAGGATTTGTGCTATGAATGCTAGAGTGGTTTTGTTGGATTTGAATTGCTCAAATCTGTCAGCAAATTCATCTTTAATTTTTTTATAACTCTGCTGAAGTAATTCGTGTCAACATTTGCACTGGTTTTATCGCGATATTGCTTTAGAAATTGAAAATGAAGTAATTTACTGCTCTGAATATCTTCTGCAAAGAGAATTAATTTTTCTTCGTAACAAACCAATTCTTCTACCAAAACATAGGCTGGGTTTTCCTTTCCTTGCTGTTTTAGATTCACAGCTCATTTAATTTCGCTGTGATATCCACCATAAAGTAAAATTTTTGCAACCATTAGTCGTTCTCTAATTCAGGATGATTAATGCCTTTTTCATTGAGGAATGTATTTATTTAATTCAAGCACAAAGCCAAACGTTTCAATACCTTACCTTTGGAAAGCCATCGCCTATTGTGAAGAAGGAGGAATACCGAGTCTCCATTTCGCTTAAGAATTTTTTAAACTGACGATGGTAGAGTGCTTTTGACCAAATACATGATCTCGACTATTTTGGCCGGAAATGTTTGGGCACAAAGCGATTCTTCATGTATTATGCTATGAAACGTAAGAATTTTGTGGTTTGTCGCAAGACTCATCTATAGCAAGTGATAAGGCAGAAGAAAGTTGAATACCTTCCACCTGCAAGTATGTTACATTTGAAAACATTTTATCTATTCTATCTTGTACTGTTTGGGCAGATAGTGGCAAATCTTTGATCTTTTTCAAGATTTCTGGTTCGTTTTTGAAATCATGAAACAGTTCTTCAGATGCATGTATGAAGCAATCTTTGACATACTCACCATCTGTAAATGGTTTTCCTTTTTTGGAAATTTCTTGTGATACCACGAAATTTGCCAGATTAACATTACTTATAGATTGCATCCAGTTACTTAACTTGATTGCTGTTTTTGTTTTTAGAGTTTGCGTCGACAGCTTTTTTTCGGTCTTCACTGGCTGGATATTTACTAGCAATCTGAGTATGTTTTGTAGTGAAGTGTCTCTCTAAATTTGATTTCTTATTGTGTGCGAGTTCTTCGCGGAAAACGAGACAAGTCGGAAGGCCATTTGTGTTGCATATGAAAGCGAACGACTCCATCCAATCCCGATTGAATTCTCGATGCTCTTCTTCAGTTCTTTTTTTTTTTTTTTTTTTTGTAGATGCCATGCTTGCGGTGAAGCAGTAATAAATAATTTTTAAAATTATTATTTAGGTATACAAAACAGCAGATGGCAAATTTTATAGTTATTTACTATGTCATCATATACCTACGTAAATAAATACGAGAAGCTGGGCATAATGAAATGTAATTTATCAAAAAAAAACATTTTGCAACGATATTTCCCAATTAAAAATACTTTACCTAAAATAAAACAAATAATTCTCTAATAATTTAATTATTGAAATAAATAATTTAGACACGAAACACTGTTTCTCACTCTCACGTACTGATTGAATACTAGTACATAGTTTCATCACATCTGTGGTCTCCTGCCGTGTGGAGTGATCACCGACTGGCACGAACGGACTTGTCAGAACGTGTTTATCACGGTGCAGTCTGCATATTTTAGTTGTTTGTTTTTTTTAAATTTTGTCAAATATTGGATACTTAGTTTACGAGTAAAGGTGTTATGCCCAGTTATGCCGAAATCAATGAAAATTGCCAAACATATAAACAATCTAAAACTGCAAATACCTACCTATTTTGATCCTCAGAGTTCGAAAATAGTTTATTAAATAACAATTTATAGGTTATTACACTTATAATTATTATTTTAACACTAATTTTTAAATAATAAAACCTATAAAATAGATAAATAATAAAATAGGTAATTTATTAAGTATATATTTTAATAAAAACACTTTCGAGGTAATATCCAACAGTAGTACTTTGTTTCTTTTTGACAATTCTTATTGACTTTAAAAAGGTAGTTAGGTAGGTTATTTGGAAAAAAATATGTATAATATGTATTTCAAAAATATAATATTTATTAAGTTACCAACCTTTACTTCAGTTTTATTATTATATATGTACATACATACCTTTGAGAAGATAATTCGCTTCTAACTCTTCTACTTGAAACAACAAACTATACATCACAGCCAAAGCACTGGTGAAGATGCCAAATTGTCTTGCATCGAAAGCGAATTAAAATCTACATAGAAACATCCGACGACAGCGCAATTCGAGAGCTTCCGACGGACTGATGACAGTGACGACACGTGTCACAGGGAGAGGTGAAGTGAAAAGTGAGTACAAGTGGATGAGAGATAGAAACGGTGCCTAATCCTCGTTAATTGATTCAGAACGATTTTTAAATAGTTTTTTTTTGATAAAATAAATAATATTTGCTTATGGAATTAAAGAGCCACAGCTTCACATCCAAAGAGCCGCATGTGTTTCGCGAGCCGCAGGTTGCCAACCCCGATATAGAACATAGTATAAATATTTGCATAATTAAGATGTGGCTGCAGTATCCTAATGGTCTAGCATGTCATGAGTTTGAGCCTAATGACACTGAAGGCCCGCTATGTAGTGGGGCAGCTGCATGTTAAATCTATCAAGGCTCAATGTCCTTCCATTAGTGTGGTGTGGAAGTTAGAAAAGAGGGGTACCAGCTCAGATGCCATCCTCATCACTTGACCATTGTTCAAAATTATGAGGTCTGTCACCAATAGCTGTCATGCAGCTTTATAGTGTGATGCTAATATAACTCTCTTTCTCCATGATTAAGGCATGTATAATTTACAAATCTTATTGTATGACATATTAGAGAAGAAATATAAATTTTTAAGGAGAGTAAATTGTTTTTCTATTTGATGTTGTAAGTTTATGTGTGCTAAGTTAATGATAAAAAAAACTGATTTTTATGTTATTTTATTAAAGTAATTATAATTAATGCATGTTTATATCTATGCCAGTTTTGTACTGTCAAAAATAGTTTTCTTTTAATTCGATAAATGTTTTTTGTTGTCAAGAAAACAATTTTAATTGATTTATTACAAATCAATTAAAATTGTTTTCTTGGGGTTTCTCAGTTTTTATTTTAATAGGTATTAAAATAAAAACTTGTATATAATTGCCAACATATTTTTAAGTCAGTTGATTGTCATGAAATATTTCCAAATAAATTGGAACAAAACAAAATATAGCACTAATTACTAATTTTTCTTCAAATATATGTGATAATTAACTTAAAGGCTTTTTTTGGTATTTACATATTATTGCAACCTATTGGTGACATATGAAATGAAGCACATGGTTGCCAATTCAGGGCATACAACACATAGGAAATCGGGGTAGTCAACTTGGCAAGTTATTAATAAAGTTGGTGATTGTTGCAATAATACATAAGTACCATTTTTTAAAAAATTTCATGTTTTTTTATGAATTTTTTAGGTGCAATTTTCAATTTGTCTTTGAATTATATTTAGAAGGCCTTTTTTAACACTAATTTGGAACTTAAATTTAGTGTGAAAATACTGCACCTTAATGAATAATCTATGTCCATTGCATAGATAGTGCTAAATTATAACTCTATAGCATTAATTTTCATTGAATTAAGATGATTTTAAAGATTTCAATACAGATTTTCTCTGATTTTTTTAAGTAGTGTTTAATTAATTGAACATTTTATAACAATTTTAAAATTTTGTCATGTTTTTAGATTTTGAAAAAGCAACTGAATTTATTCCCATTGAAGTGAAAGATGAATTCAGGAAAAACCCACCAAAAGGTTGAATCATACTTTTTTAAAATTTAGTTTCTATTTCTGGTATTCTAATTTTCTATAAGAATTCAGATTGATGTTTTTGTAATTTTCTTGTACTAGATGACATTGAAAATTAAAATACTATTGTAAATTACAGCAAATAAACATTGCAGTTGCCATGTAAATCAATCAAATGAACTACAAGTTCTCCGGATGAATGAAAAATAACATATAAACATAACAATTTATCCCATTGAAAACAGCTTAAAACTTAGCATTGCTAATATCTTACAAATATAAAAACAAAATATATACCTTAAACTTATTTAAACAATGTTGCCATACACCGAAAAGTAAAACATAAGTTGAAATTATAGGTGAAGTAGTAGTTACTTTGAAATATTGATATTAGTTATTTTGCAATCTGTAACAATTATGTTATATACCAATCTTTGGAAATTCCATTAGAAAATGGCAAATTTTTTCTTGCATGAAGATTAAGGAGGGTATATGTTGATACAACTTGGCTGACATTAACATGTGTAGGTTGTGATGAAAATTTCGACAAGCAATCTCTCCCGATTTCTTAAATACTGTAGAAAAGTGTGATATACTTTTGTCCTATTAAACTGATTCTAAAATTAAATATGCTTGCAGCTATAGATGGTATGAAATCAGCAAAATAAATAAATTGAATAAAACTGCCACTATTTTATATTTAACTTCAATCATTTTAAAAAGGTTAGCCCACCAATATTCTCCCCTTCCACAATGTGACCCTCGTGCCAAAACAATTACCCATCCCTGCTTTAGAAAACAGTACTAAAGGAAGTACTCTTGCATAGATATGGCAAAAAATGAAATTTTCTAAAAGCTTTAATTGTGTATTGGTTAAAATTTAGGAGCTTATTTTGTTCAAAAAGTTATGAATTCATTTTTTAAAAGAAGTGTTTAACATGATTTATTTAATGTGATAGGAAAAATAGTGCATGAAAATAAATAATGGTAAATTGGTTTCTATATTACAATAAATATTTGGAAAACATCCATTATTGTAATTTTTTTTCCTTCTGGTGCCTAAAATGACATCATTTGCAAATATATTATTTGGCACTCAAATCTTAATTCCATTTTTTGTTTTGAAAATAAATAGTAGTTGATTTAATAAATGTCAATATTTATTCAACATATTTTTGTTGAATGAATCATTTGAATAGATTTTCCAGTATAAATTGTGTATTTTCTGATTAATATTTTTTTAGTACAGTATATTTAAGAAAATATTTTATGTTCAAAAAGCAATTCATTTGTGTAATTTGTTAGAAATTCTTATCATAAAAAAATAAGTTTATGTTTAACTGGCTAATAAACTACATTAATTCATATTTATAGCAGCTATTGTTAAGAAAGTCTAAATTATTCTGAAAAACATTTTTCTTTATTCCAAAATATGTAATAAAAATAAATTACATTTTTTTAAAAAAAAAAAAAAAAAAAGAACCTAGATTGTAAATTATCTTGGTAATTTGTAATATTCACTCATATTAAAATTACTGGTGTATCATGTTTGCAGGTCTTTATTACAATGCACTGAAGTGCTACTGAATTAGGGATAGCAAGGGCTATGTAAATTGTGTTGCGCTGCACATCATTTATGTGCAAGTGAGGCACTATGGTAAGTGCATATATAGCACGTGCTGTGGTTGTTCTGAATTAGTTGTTGGAATTGCCAGTATGGGTAAACTGCCTTAGATGCCTTCAGTCGCGGACAAATCATAGTTGCATGATGCATGGGCCATTCAATTTCCTAAGCTAGTATTTTCAATGTCAGCAGTATAAAGAGTATACCAAGAATACTTGGATGGTGGACAAAAAACTAGTGATCAGGCAAACTATAAAGGACAATTAGTCTTGACACTGCGTGGTGAGAAACGGCTCAGGCGTATTGTATGTAGCCAGAGAAGCCAAACACATTAGCTCAAATTACCACCCAGTTGAATGACGGTGCCAGTTGTAAAGTTGGTAAACTGACTGTGCAACGCTCGCTTCACCGTATGGCTTTCGTGAGCAGTCGAGTTACAAGAGTACCCTTGCTCAATGCTCGTCATCTGGCTGCATGTCTTACCTGGCAAGAGAGCACAGAGATTGGAGTGTAGAGGTCTCGGAATGAGTAGCATGGAGTGATGAGTCTTAATTCCGACTGCTTAATGCTGACTTGAGACTGAGAATATGGCATTAGGCTAATAAAGCCATGGATCCTGCATGCCAGGTTGGAACTGTACAAGGGCATGGTGGCTCAATTATGGTCTGAGGTGTTTTTTCGTGGCACTGTTTGGGATCTTTGGTGTGTGTACCAACCTCCCTCAATGCAGGTCGGTATGTAGAATTGCTGGGTGATCACCTCCATCCGTTTATGCTGTTCTGTTATCCGCATGTTAATGGAATTTTCCAGCAAGACAACTGTACCTCTCACAAGTCCCGGTTGGCTATTGGCTGGTTGGATGAGCATTCCTCTGACTTTTCTGTCATAAATTGGTCACCCAGAAGCCCAGACTTAAATCCTATTGGGCATCTTTGTGATGTTTTGGAAGAAGGTGTGAAAGGCCATCACAGAGCACCAACAAACCTTACTGAATTATGGGCAGCTTTAGCCAATATTTGGCAAGTTATTCTCGTGGAACATTTCCAGAAACTTGTTGAATCTATGCCTTGTCGTGTGGCATCCGTTATCAAGACCAGAGGGGGCCCAACTCGTTTCTAGATAGATATCCCTAATTTAGTGGCACTTCAGTGTATTAACAAATTTCTCTGAATATTTATTTTGAATATTGACTAATCCATCGTAATAGATCTGATAAATTTATTCAAGTTTAATATTCTCCTTAGATCCAAATACTGTGCCCATTCCAATTGATTTATACGAGAATCTAATGCGTCATCACCAAGTTGTTCACAGTTTCAATCCCTTGGGGGTGCCTTTGTGGTTGTTGGAGAAAGAGCAAAAATATCTTGGAAATTTGATGAAAAAGATCACCAATTCAGCTCAATCATCTACAGAATAAACCCTGTAAATGTTGCATTTATATTTTTATTATTAGATTTGTGCTGTGTGTCTGTTTCTTATTTGTGAATAAATGTTTCCCTTCCTATCTGTATTTTAAATAATTAGTGTAAAGGGAATATATGCTTTCTGGGATTGATGTTCTAAGATGTCTGGAGAGGTTGTCATTATACTCTAGTTATCTGAGACATTGAATTCTCTGAGGTCAACTTAAGATGGACATTTAATCTGAAAAAAAAAATTAGTTTTTTGCATTCATTTTATCGAAAATCAATTTTTAACCCACTGGCCAAAACATCAATTTTTTTGCCACTCTTATAAACATCCATCTGATAGATGGGTAGTAAAATTTTTTTACCTTGAGAACTGTCTTAAATGTCCTTACCACTCATGAAATTTAGAATTTTTAAGTCTTTATGAGGCACACTACACATGAATTTATTTTTATCACAAGAATTGACTAGTATTTTTATAAAAACTGATTAGAAATTATTTATATTCATGTGAAAATAATTAAAAATAATACTAGACAATGATAGATAAGAAAAATCGCCTAGTACCACCACGTGATCTTCTTGCTGGGTAGAATCCAACTGAAGATGTCAAGGCATCCCACCTCAAAAATCGCACCACAGTGTTATCTACAGGTATCAAAGCAAATCATCCCCTTCTGAGAGATGGATGTTCCGGTCAGAGGGTTAAGAAGGAAAAACAAACTTTCCTTTAATTTCTGAGTAAAATTAATTATATCATTTGGAAGGCCTGTAATGAATCGTGACTACATACATCGGTAATAAAATTGTCTGATGCAATATTTCCATATGTGATGAATACCTTTGAACATTCAGGCAAAATATCCTGTAAAATTCTTACTTTTGATTTAAATTTATTTTGATGGACATTTTTTTTGTGTAGACTTTTTTTTGTGTAGCTTAAAGTGTTGTAGCAATGGATTTAGGATCCATGCTTTTATGTTTCTACCAAACTATTTTGCCCATCAGCATGATCTAACTTAAAAAGGAATTCATCAATTTACATTACTTCTTTCCAGTTGTCCTCCAAATAAGCATGAGATAATTTGAGACAATTCTCCCCCCCCCCCTGACAGCAATGGTGTTTACACTAGTCTTTGACTTCTATAGCCCATAAGATGCATATTACAATGAACATTGCATTTGAAGATACCTTGAGACAATTCTCAATTAATATCTGTTTCAAGAGATTCTCCATTCACCACTCGATAACAATTTGTTCACCCAATCTTTTGCCAAGCATTTAATTTTTATGCGACTTTCCAATGTTCCAGCTGCTCATGATCATTTCCCAAATACAGCAGTTTTTCTAATACTTTCTCCATGCATCTGAGCTCCTCATTGATCCATCAAATCATGTTTATTTTCCACATATTCATGAACAGTTCATCTCTATTATTGTTTCAGGGCTTTTGTATGAACCTAGCGATGACACAGTTCATTTGTGTAAAACTATCATGTGGCCTACCAGTGTTAGTTCTTTATTTTTTTATTCATATTATTGAAGACACTGAAAGCAAGTTTTGAAGTGGCTAGTGTAGTAATTGTAATAAAATGACTTTAAATACAGTACAATAGACCTAATGGTATGTATATTACATACTTACAAGCAAATATGAATGAATTATCAAAATTATACAACAGACGTTTTAAAAATTTTAGATCCAATGGAGAATATTTAAAATCTAATCTTTTTAATTTTCAAATAAAGTTTTACATGGCCATCAAGAAAAAAATTTGCATGTATCCTTATGTTATCTGCATTTCCATCGAAACCTATGGAGAGAATTTGAATGAACAGAATAAAATCTGATTCATATATAATCAACTGTCACATTTTATGGATTTTAAAAACTCTAAATATCAATTATATTTAATTAAAGATCTTTGATAACACAACCTTGTTAGGTTTTCAACCAACAAAATATCTTCCAACTTAAAAGTTATTCACTTTCTGCTTAGTGTAGTTTGAAGTTAAATTAAATGTAAAGTTTTGATATTATACATATGCAATATCTTTTAACAACTTATCACATGAACATTGGAAACTTTTTCTGTTAATTTAAATAGTTGTTTCTAAGATAAGGTCTTCAAATCCAATTGCAATTCTAATTAGTTCAAATGTTATTGTTAAAGTTTTGGAGACTTGATATTGAACAGAACTGAATAAATATTGAAAAGACTTAAGACACATGAGAAGGATGTCTGATCTGTGTGCTTCAGAGCTGCACATCAAGAAATCCCCATCATTTTGAACCTAAAGTCTTCAATGGCTCAACAACCCTGGCCTTCTCTATGCATCTCCACTTTTGGCAACTGCTTTCCAGCTTTTAACTTTTAAAATATTAAGATCTTTTCCCATTAAGGGGGTCTGCCCCGAGGATTATTTTTGCCTGAAAGATTCTCTTGCAGCAACGATCTTCATTCGTTCTAGCCAAATGACCAGCCCATTGAAATGTTGGAATCCCTTCATTTTTTGACATTAAGTGAAGATTTTGAAATTTTGCACCCTTCACATTATATTGGGTCGTTTCAAGATTTATTGAATGATTACTAGGTTAACACGATTTCTTAACAGAAAGATGTTTTGTTAGTAATTATATATACTGCTGGCCACCGTAAATGTAACACCCTGAAGGAAGCATGCAAATAACATAAAATTTAAAACATGCATTAGCGGAGGGGAGATATGCAAATGATTAGAATTTCAGCTCAAACACACATCACGCGCGCCTGTGGCGCCACCTCAAAGCGCTATTTAAGGCTTGGAGATTTCGACGATTTCAAGTTCGGCAATTGTGTTTTTCTTGTGGTTTTTTCAAAAAACGATCAGTTATGTCTCGTAGAAAACAGCGATCCGCTTTTGATAAAGTATTCAAGTGGCCCACCGA
>BMAV01007191.1:339470-363058 GCA_019973955.1 Trichonephila inaurata madagascariensis
TCTCGATGAGTGGAATAGTTGGTTCAAATCTCAAGACCGAGACTTAAACAGGAGCCAAGATAATGTGGATTTAAATAAATTTTAAAAGTTTGAAACAATTAAAAATTATGTATGGAATAGCCTTTTGTATAAAATAGCATGAAATTTTTATAACTGGAAGAGCAGTTAGAGAGGGATCGAATGAGCCAGGTTCGAATAGACTGTGAGGCTCGGGTGTCGAGATATTGGCCTAAAAGCTGTAGAGGGGGATGTGCCCCAGCAGATCCTAACCATAACAAAAGTTATTATGATCCCCCAAATATCAGTCCTCTAGCACAAAAAAGTGGCATATTTTTTTCATTTCATCATTTCACTGAAACAGTTTGGGGATTTAACTAATTCACTTACTTACAATAGGGAAAAGACAAAGAATATATTTTAACATCTTTCGTGAACTGATTATCTCCTATAGGGATTTGACGAAAGCCCTAATTTCATCATTTCCCTGCGACATATAGGTGGTGACCTTCAGGGTTGAAATCATGACACTCTTTCTCTCCTGTCAATCAAAGGGTCGCACATACACACAAGTCATTCCCCTCGTTCTTCTCCCCCACCAACGTCTCAGCTAATTGCTGTATTTCATACTTTGCCGGTTTCTCATTTGGCATTCTATAGAATGCCTAGGCAATGTATGAAATAAAAATCATTTCATACATTGCTGGCTAGTTTTAAGCATTCTATAGAATGCCGGATTTCATACTTTGCCGGTAACATATATATAATATATATATATATTAATACAATTATTCATATATATTTTATAATAAAGGAATAGACTGCAAGAAGAATATATTTTTATTGTATTTCTATAAATTTTTATTTCTGTAGATTTTATAAAATATATTTCAGAAAACAATTCAAGCATCAGTTCTCTGTTTCCGATGTAGAGATTTTTTTGTATGCAACAGCAATTTCTTTTATCTTTGGCATGGTCTCAATCAGAATGGACTCATTTGCACGTTTCTCTTCTTCATTTTCACTTGGTGTCAGTTTTTTAATCACAGATTCTGTAAAGCACACAAAGGGAAGACAAAATTTCCACATTAATATTTACACTTCTATAGTTATTAACTGTTTTCATACTAATTTTATAGAAATGATGGAATGCATTTTGTAAACTAGTCAAAGTACTTAACGAGGTGTCAACAACAATTCCAAAATATCTATTTATTGAAAAACAAACTTAAAGAATTTTTTTTAAAGTCAAAGAACCTAAATTTTAAACTCTTACATCTGAGGACTTGCTGTGTCTGCTAAGGCTTAGTAGCCAATATGCAGACCATCAGGTGGGGGGGGGGGGGGAGAAAGATTTGTAACTAAATATTTGTTGCTGCTAATAATATTTAAACATTAATTTTGTAAATTAAGTTTCAAAAGTTCATGAATTTTCATTACACTCCATATTAATTCCCTAGATATTTACCTTATTGCTAAATGTTAAAGAAAAAAATAAAAATGAAAATACTATTATTTCATTGTAATTTGAGCAGTATTTATGAAAATCATTGATATTAAAAATTCTACTCTGAATAACTAGAAAGACTCAGAAGGATTCTTGATTAAATTTTCCCCAAATATTAGTATTTACAAACTTTTTTAGTTCTTATTATGATATTAAAGTCGTTTTTAATATGTTCAATTCATATAGGGCTGTTTCATCTAATATCAAAGAACTTGAACAAAACTACACTTTTTGAAAGAAAAATGTACCAATTTTTAATGAAAATTTTGACATTGCACATACATGCTCTCTTTAAAATTTGATAACATTCAATCAATATGCAATTTTTGAATTTAAAATGTATACTATTACCACAAATTACCTATCAATATAATGCTTTTCAATGCTAAAAGGCAATTAACATTACCGTATTTTCCTGTATATAATCCGTGAATTATGTGTTAAAAAAGTTTCAAATTTCATTGTGCGTATTATAAGCCGCCATGGATTATCTGAGAAAAAACATTCTCCATCAGAAAAAGCTAACAATAAAGTTTTGAAAGAAATGCGCTTTATGTTTTATAAAATAAATAATAGATGGTGCTTTCATGACTCGGTTAACGTATTTCAGCCATAACTAGTTTTTGTCCAATTACATTCAAAAACAATTTGGTTCCTCTGAGCAGTTACTAGTCACTGGCGCCATTTCCAATTTTTTCTTGACTAGAGCTACTATGCCCTTTGAAAGTTTTTATCATGTTGAAGCGAAAACATATAACTTACACTGCAAACTTCAAGTTAAAAGCTATAGAGAAGGCTACCGAAGTCGGAAAGCTGCAAGGTTTTTCAACATTACTCGAAAAAAAGGCTTTGCGGAATATGTACAGGAAAATATGGTAATATTTTTTTTATCCTATGCCAAATTTAGGAATGACCTATATCAGTCTATAATTGGCAGCCTAATACAATTCAGAAACACAAATCTGCAATGATCTTTAACAGTAATAGTTGCTATGTCACCAAGTACAGAACAAGAAGCCAAATGGTTTCCACAGGTGTCTGTACCATTTCGATAAAGTAGGGGAATCTGCTACACAAAATCCGTACAGGTGTTTTGTGAGGTAGTCATGTGCAGTTGTAATTTTAAAATTAGCAGCACTAACAGGTCTAGGAAAGTCACAAGGAATGGTACTTTCTATTAAAGTATTCTAATTCTTCCTTACTGAGTCCCAAATCTTCTCTCCAAAATGAGTCTTAATCAAAAGTATTAGCCTTAAATGATTCTTTTAGCTGATAACAAACAGGAGGAAAAGGTTGGCAGCTAGTGCGTCAGCAAATTCACTATCCATGGATTCCACCATGACTTGGAATCCACTGCAGGGTGACATTGAGACCATTATCCATCAAAGAATTACAAGTTGACAATTAAGTACAGGTTCATTGTTTGAAGAAAGAACTGAAGAAATTGCTTTGATTGTGGTCCGAGAATCAATGAAGATCACAATGTTCTGATCTCCTATTTTACAGATTTCAATCAAAGCCAGTTGGACAGCAGCTACTTCAGCATCAAACTCAATATAATTTGTACCAACAGCCCTATTAGAGCTAAAGTGCCGAGTGTAAGCCCCAGCATTGTGAATGGAACTAATACCAGAGCCATCAGAGTACACATGCAACTAGTGTGTTGTACAAAATCTTTCTCCAATAGTGGCAACCTTCAGTTTTGTTTTAGTAAAAGATTTCTCACTGGCTGGCAGAATTAAGTCAAAATTACAATTTGCTGTGCTTAAATGGAATATCAAAAACTACAGACAGTTAATTTGTCACAAGAAGGTAGGTTGCGATTTTAACCTACAATCCACAGGCTTATTGATGTCAACATGTTTGATCAATCTCTCAACCAACTTGAGAGCACTTATTTTCCTTCAAAGAGTGATGTTTGATCAATCTCTCAACCAACTTGAGAGCACTTATTTTCCTTCAAAGAGTCACAGGCTCAATGAACATCAATATAAACACTTAAATATATTTTTTTTCATTTACTTTTCACTTATTTAGCAATAAATGAGAAAAAATTTTGCTTCCAAAATAACTACTACATAATGTAAACAACGATATTTATGCAATACTAAAAATTATGTTGATTTTTTATTTGCAAATATAGAATTAAGAAATTTTTGAAGATATTCATTACAATGTCTTACATAAATTTGTGCAAGGTATACAAGCTTAAAGTAATAATTTAAAAAAAATTAAAAGATAAACTAAAGCTTATTTTTTTATATTGCAACAGAAAACATTTTGTACAGAAATAACAATAGTACATTCAAATTCTTGTACAAAATTGAAATAACTATTCAGTTAAACCAAGAAAAGTATTTAAGTATGTATAATTTTAAAATATTTTTTAAACCATTCAATTTTTAAATGATTATTTAAAAATGCAAATTTCATGAATTTTTAAAAGATGTATAAAATTTTTTTTAATGTGGGAGAAAAAATGTTTCTTTAGTAATTATGTAAGAAATATTAGTTTCAGTTTCTAAATAAATCATTTTTCCCTTAGTCAAAGTTTGAAATTAAAATCATACATGTTGAAAATTAAAATTACATAAGTATTACAGATAAACACTTAAATTATATACAAGAATTAATTTCTAACCTTGATAAGTAGCCAGGAGTAGATAGATTTCAGCAGACAGTTGCTTCTGAAGAAAACCAATTATGTGAGGAACAAACTTTCCTGAAGCATGCAACATGGTGTGAGTATGGGATTGAAAGATAATAAGTGACGCCAAGTGTAAACATAGCGCTGGATCAGTAACTTCTGTTAGTTGAGACAGGAGAGACTGACGGTGATTGGCAAAAATTTGTCTAAAAGGTCAATTTAATAAAAAGGAAAAGTAAAAAACAATTTAAATATTAATTTCAAGTACTAGATTGAATAATAAGTTAAAGAAATATTAAATTATGTATTATTGATACAGTGATTGAAGAGAGTTCAACTAATGAATGTATATCTCAATACTATTTCTATCACTTCATTTACATTCTATTATTAAAAATATTGGTAAACATTTTTGCTGAATTTAATATAATCAAGCACCATAAAATAATTAATATTATATTGAAAAAATGTAACATTTGCACAATTTATTTAAATCTCTATTATTTAGGCATTTCAATATATATTTGGACAAATTCATGATTTCATAACAAAATTCAATACCTTTCTTTCTTCTTATCGGGTTTTCTAATGATCATATCACAGATTCCAGATCCTAAGGCAACACCAATAAAGGAATGAAAATCCTCCAATGTCTAAAACAAAGTGCAATTAGGCCAAAGAAAAGAAAGTACCATAAAATCTGACATATAAGACGCACTTTTAACACAAAAAATTGGATCGAAATTTGCGGATGTATGTTATACACCAGATATAGAAAAGATAGCTTTAAAATAAAATACAAAAAATAATAAGAGATTAGCATAGAGGGAAAAAAAAATTTAGACTTCTACATATATTGAAGTATGGTTTATTTAAAAAAAAAATGACATATTTCATGAACTTTAAGAGTTGTAATTCTAGAAGCCTAGTATTTTTTCGAAAGCCTGGGATAATACCTCGAATAAATGACTGAAAAACATAAGAGCACTACATATGTACATTTCAGGTTTCATCATTAAAAATACGGTGTTATACAGTGAATATACTTCAAAATTAAAAAATGCAGCTTGAAAGTATAGGTGCACGTTATATGCCAGATTTTATGGTATATGAAATATAAACCAACAAAAAATATAAGCAGCTTTAAAAGAATTTTCAACTAAAAATTTTACTTTTGCATTGAGAGAGCTATGTAGTTCGGAAAGAGGTTTCTGAATTTCTTCCGGGAATTTAAGTATTATCTTTTGTCTTTGCTAAAAAATAAATAAATAAAATAAGTATATACATACACATGCATCAATTATTTTAAAATATTGTATCAGAAGATATATAAAAAAAATAATACTAATTGCAATTAGAATTTTATGGTTTTTTCTTCACTGTGCTTAGTTTTCCAAATGAATAATTTAAAAATGAATGCATTCAAAATAAACAGTTTCAACTTACACACTCTTTTAAAATAAGTAAAGGATTTAATTTTTTATTGTGAATTTCAATTAAAAAAATAAATATTGCAAAAAGAAACAAGATAGTCAATTCTTTGCATCTCATAGCTTCCAAGGTATTTTTATTAAAAAGACTTGATATAACTTTTTTTTGTTACCTCTGGAGTTAAACATGCTTCTGAATTTGAGCTACTTGATAATCCATGCTCTTGTGCAAGATATTGCACAATTTCATTTGTGATATCTGAACACAAAGTTCTTTGCAAATGTTTACATAACTGAGAACCAACATCATCTGAAAAGATTGAGTCTATATTCAGTAATTACATTTTAAAATGTTCAGTAGAATTTATTTTTTAAATCTATGTAAGATGCACTTATATACTTATAACTGTAAATATGTGTACATGCATGATCATTTTTATGCATAGTACAAACATTTAAAATTGCATTTCTCTTTAAGGAATAATTTAAAAATTAAATGTAAAATAAATAACTCTTCAACATATTTTTCATAACATATGAAAGAAAAAATAATAAATCATATGGATACAAGAAATTTAAAATTGTTTTAAAACAACAAAAATTATGCTCATGTTTAAAAATTTCTTACTTCCTTTTTTGACAATCCTACAATGTGTATCAATGAAGTATACTTTTTCAAATTACATGCCTAATAACTTCCTCACTGCTAATGTAAAAAGAGGAAAATAAATTAAGGAATAAAATTTTCTATTTTATCTGCAGGAAAAATATATAGTATTTGTTCATTATCACACCCACAATTATAAAGATTGGCAACTTTTTCATAAAAAAAAAAAGTAAATTTACAAGGTGAAAGTGATTTATTATATGTAAGCATGTTAGTACAGCTATATTTTAAATCTTTTTGATTTATTTTTTAAAAATTGTACACTTTTAAGTGGGATTCTGTGATTCTTTTTGGGGTAGAAGTGTAAATGTAATAGAATTAAGGTTATCTTAGATACCATATATAAATTATGCAGCTGTAACAAAAGTCATACACATTGTCTCTAAGCAATTGGCCATTTTTAATTTAAAATGGATTGATCATATTTTCCAAAATGCTTGCTTCTGGATGGCATGCAAAGTTGTGCCTCTAAAAAAGGTTAACTGTTAAATTAACTTATTTAAATTAAGGTTAACTAAAGAATATAATTCTTTCCTGTTGTTGGTTATTCCTAGTTTCCTTTCTAAAAATTTTGAATATGATAAAAACAGATGGAGGTGGGAGGGCATCAAAACACATACAGAAACAAAAGTAGTAAATCTGGAAATTATGTAAATGGTTGCTATAAAGTGATGCCATTGATTTGTCAGAACTTCATCTGTTTCTACAATTTTTACAAACATGATTGCAATGAAACACAAGTATCAAATATATTTTAAGTCAAATCAATAAAATATATCAAATAAAAGATGCTTTTTTAGATCTAATAATTAAAATAATACCAGAAAACAATTTAATAGCTCTTTCAAACATCACAATGTGTCCCAAAAGTGAAGAGAGTTTTTCTTGATAATCAGAGTGCTGTTTACGACGTGATGATCCAGCTGAAGCTACAGTAGAATCGTATAAAGCCTTTGCCACTTCTTGATATCGTTTGGTCACAGGTCTAAAAAGACAAAAACATTATATTAACTACTTGACTAATACAAATACCATATTTAATATATGAGTTTCATACTGTATTTACTGAGCACATAATTTCAACAAAGAATTTATTTAAAAGTAAATAATTTTTACAAAATAAGTGAAATAAAAATAAATATGAGAATAAAAGGAAGTTGAAAATTTTTAATAGTTAAAAATATCTTGAAAAGAATATAAAAAATAATTAAAGAAAAATTTAAAAAAACTTTACAAAATTAAATACAATTAAGTCAGTTTTTATTTAACATCACAAAGCCAAAACCAAATACATTTCCTAGAAAAAGTTTGTTATATGGAAAATTTGTTATACACAGGTTCATCCATTTGATATATTTTATAAACCACATAAAACAAGTTTTAAGTTCATAAGCACTATATATTAAAAAAATAATTATTAACACCTTCTTAAAAATTAATATATGTTTATTTTGTATATCTTACTTACCCATAAAAAAAGAAAAACTGCAAGGAAAACAAGAAAAAAGACTGCCGAAAAATACACTGTATTTTCAATATTAAGAAAATTTTATATTAAAATTAATGAATTTTAAGGACATTTTCTAATTTAAAGCACACAAATAATATTAAATACACATTAGTTTATAACTAGAGCATGGGACAACTCCACTGAGTGTGAAAGGGGATATCGAAGATGTTTCTAGTGAACTGGACACAATGGGGGTTAAAGGTTTCACATAGATGAAACATCTATTGATCTTGGCGAGTTAGGATCTAATAAAACCAGTTCAAGATTTATGACCACCATAAAATGTGTTAGAGAGAATAACTTGAAGTGTTCAGACATACTTTAAAAATGGGGAGAAAAAAAATTGAATCACAAAAGAAAAGCTTCATTATATAGAAAATGCACTTAGCTATATAGGAAAAAGTTCGCTATATAGAAAAATTTGCAATACAGTGGTTCAACTGTATTCATAAATATTTCCTTTTATACTTTAGCATGTAAATTTTAAAACTCATTTAGCAATAAAATATAGAAGACAAAACACATTTTACCTAAAAAATACTGATCTATTCAGCTAGAAATGAGACTATGCTGCTCTTTATACAATAGAAAAGACAGGATGTAATATTAATGACAAATTTTCAATCTCGAAAAATTCTGATTTTGAGTCCTAAGCTTTACCATTACAATCAGACAGCCTTAAGGGATGCAGAAACAGTAAAGATAAATATTTTCGTTTAAGGGACTGTAACTTTTTTACAAAATTTTAGTAAACTAAAAGCTATTTTCCCATACATTTTTTAGGAGCTTGTCCTCATTTATGAATGAATGAATAAGAGAAAAACTATACATCTACAATACCACATTACACCACAGCACCGTTTAATAAATTATTAGTTGAAGTAAAATTGTAAAGTTTGAATCTTTATCAATCTAAACTTGATGTAATCCACAGATTCATCAAAAGGCTTAAAAATTTAAATACGATATTTATTCGAATCTAAGCCAAACTTTTTTCCAATGTTAAAGCTACTTAAAATCAGGTGTGGCTTAGAATTAAAGGAGAAATAATTTTTTGGATGGAAAAATTGAACATGATATTGACAATTTGATCAATAACAAGTTAATGTACCTATTTAAAGTTTTTAACAATGGTAAAATAAATTAATTATTCACTTATAAGTTCTCATTTTAAATTTTGTAGATATGGATAAACCCTTTTAAACTATTATTTTATCACAAAAACTTGTAGAGAATAAAATGTAGAGAATTTGGGGTGCGGTTTAAAATCGAGGGCAAATTGGATTCAAATAAATACAGTAATATACAATAGTGGTCTTCAAATTGTGTTCCATGAGGCATACACAGGGGTTCCATAAATAATAATAAAAAATCAAAAAGAAAATTATGAAGTTTGTATAACCACACATTTCTAAAGCTCATCCCAGCCATAAAAACTGAAAACTTTTATTTATGTATAACTATTTTGAATTACTTTTTTAACAGCTATTATATAATAAAAGTGAATATTAAAGTGTTTTTTTCTATATTTGTACTACCTATTAGATTGTGAATAATAAATTGTTTACCACCCCAGGTTTGACAAAATAATTTTATACTTGTTAATACAATTTTTTGAAAAAAAAAAGAGAAATTTTCTAATGGAAAATGCATCTTGACAGGAACAACTTATCAACATAATTTGTGTGGAATGGGGTTTTCCAAAACACCTCATGGTTCTAAGGGATCTGCGAGTTGAAACAGTTTGAAGACCACTGATATAAAGGAATACCTTATGTAATACTGTTAATGTCGCCCATCCGGTATAGTGGTTAGCGATGCTGACTGCTGTGCCATAGGGACTGGGTTCGAATCCCAGAGAAGACATGTTTGTAAATGTATAGTGCCTTCTCAGCATGGGGATACTCTAAATAGCCGTAGAGCTGCAAGTCCTCTTGTGAGGTTGGTGGAAGGGGAAGAGAAGTGGGAGGCCTCTGACCACCCCCAGAGTGTTCTCCCTCTAAATTGGGGTGGAACCGAGCCAAATCATACTGTCACCTGCATGGTGCTCAAAGCTACGGCTAACGACAGGCGTCACTTAGTCCTTTGCCATGATGAATTTCGTGGGCCTCGATCTGGCATTTGCCGATCAGGTGGCATTGGTAACAATACTGTTAATTAGTTACTATTAAGTGTTGCATTGAATGAATTTGCACTGGGCAAAACATTTCCATAGGAAAATAAGCAATTAATTTCTATCAAATTTTGTGAAAATGTAATATTGATATGTTTACCTAAAAATAATGGAAAACTTGTATTGCTTAATGTTTACAAAACAAAAGAATAACATAATTTTTAAAGAAGAAAAATCGGCCAAAGTTTCTTGCATCAGTTTATTATGAATCTCTGAATGTTTTTTTTAAAGCAAAAGAACCACCTAGCAGGTGTGCAACATGTGCACCACACACTGGCGGCCACAGGCTGGATATGGTTCTATCAACAAGCAAAATTTTTTACAAATTTCTCGGAATAAAACTTATAATAGATTGAATAAATATGCTGAATTTTGAATAGTTATCCAAAAATCCAGCCCAGATAAGACAGCATAGTTTAAGAAAAATAGAATGTTAGAGCATATTGTTTTGGGCGATTGTCCATAAATGTCTACTCTTTACAAACATCCTCCATCTGATAGCAAAATTCGTGGTGGAGCCGGCAATACTGTATTACAAGAGGGTTTTCTTTTGTTTGTTTAATAGCGGCACTGGCAATGAACTGTGGATCGATGCTTAATAAAAGCGTCTCAAAAAGGATTTTTGCGAAAGTTGCTTTACGAAAATATCTAATGGTTAACATAATAATGGTTAAATTGAATATGAATTTGGGGAAATTCAAAGTTTTCAATTTAATAACAACCTTACGATTTAGAAAAACAAAATAGGGGAAAGAAGTGATTTTTGCCTATGGTTTTACAATGCTTATAAACAATGCTCGTTTTCCTTTTTAGTGAGTTATACCTCTATCAAAAGATGGTTTCTAAGTTTTATTTGGTATTAAGTTATAAAAGAAAAAAAAATCTTGCAGCTTCTTTCAACTTTTGAGTAAATGATTTTCATTACAAAGCCTGTTTAAAAAACAGATATTTACATCATATTATTAATGTAAGCAAAGTTATATAAATTTAATTTTATGTTATAGGAAAATGGTACTTTAGTACTATGTTTAAAAAAATGCTTGTTTTATGCTTTTTTTTAAAGTCCTAATTGTAACCAGATGCCATTCATTTTGCTAACTGTTACTTGAAAATAACTTCAAGTTTCATGAAAAATCTTACCATACATCTTAAAAATCCTACAAAGGAAGCTATTTCTTATTGGTCATTTTATTTTTAATAACAATATGATTCATAATAATCTATTTTTCTGTTTCAGTATTTTGCAATCTACTCTTATCTGCAATAAAATAATGTAATTCTGACCCTCCTCTGTTCCTTCACAGGGGTGTTTTTTTTTTAAAATAATAATTATAATAATACTTTATTATATTTTCTTGTGTCATGAATATTTTTTGTATCTTTTCCTGTCTGTCACCTGTCAAATCAGACCTGGGTAATAACTTAAGTTCACACAAGGAAATTCATACACATACATGTAAGTAGTATGTAGTTAGCTTTGCATTCCTATGTTATGAAGAGCAGGATAAAGGGCTGATGTTTAAAATAGCTTAGTATATTTAACATACCAATATATTTTTACTTGAAAAAGCCCAACCAAGGTAAAACATTCATTTTTTTTTTTTGCACCAGGGCCTTTGGGTACCTAGCTATGCCACTGACTGAAAGGATTACTCAGTTAAAAGAAAACTAGTTAATTTTAATGTAAATGAAATTATTTTATATATACCTGTCCATAGCTATAGTTAAGAGTACATGGTTTGCGAAATTTCATCTTTGGATTAAATCGAAATAATATTAATTGATGCTATTTTTTTTTTCATAAGACAGCTTCTACTTCTAGAATGAGAAATGCACATCCATTATTAAAAAAAAAAAATGTGGTTTATTTGTCTTGTTTTTTGTAAATTTTTATTATTTTTTTTTCTGATTACAATTATGAATCATTTTTATGAATCACCATGTTAAGTCAATATAACACAAGTGTTTTTTCTCTTTCTTTTTTTTATACATCAAGAGAAATTTAGTAATATTATGTTACAATGCTGATCAAAGTATCAAAAAGGCATTTCTTAAAAAGGCTTTTGGAATGTTTAAAGTTTGTGAATTAGGTCAATAATAAAGGTTAGTATTTCAATGTTTACTTTCTTTTTTAATTTAAAGAGAGATCAATTTAGTAGAACTGTTATAAACTTATTTTTAAATAAGATTGCATGTGCTAATATTTAAATGTTATTGAAAATATCCCAAAATGACATTTTTTGAGGAAGGTAAAAGGCAGAATTTCATTGGAATGAGAAATATAATGTGTGTGTGTATTTTTTTATTTTTATAATAATCGTGAAAGTACTTTAAAACACATAAACTGTATAAGATCAGGGTGAAAATTAAAGATAAA
This sequence comes from Trichonephila inaurata madagascariensis, assembly GCA_019973955.1. Lineage (NCBI taxonomy): Eukaryota > Metazoa > Arthropoda > Arachnida > Araneae > Nephilidae > Trichonephila > Trichonephila inaurata. The sequence goes on from BMAV01007191.1 coordinate 351,779, forward strand.
ATTGGAAAAATATAGTACTATTGGCGAGAAACAACAAAATATATACAGAGAAAAAAGCAATGGCACGCCATCATTGAAAGAATTATTGTTGAAGTACAATTTGACAAGTAAGTACCAGTCAAAATTCGGCATTCAAAGGAACTAGTACGAAATTGAGATAATGGTAATTTTTTAAAGGTAGTTTAGATATTGGCCAAATTTGATCCAGTTATTTCAGAACTTAATAATATCAATAAATGCAAAAATAACACGTATTCCACACTACTTAGGGTAGAATTTTTAAAATGAAATACAGTAAAATCTGGTGTATAACGTGCACCTATACTTTGAAGCTGCAATTTTTAATTTTTATTATCAGCCCATTCGGTATAATGGTCAGTGATGCCGATTGCTATGCCATAGGACCTGGGTTCGAATCCCGGACATGGCATGGATGTTTGTGAATCTATGCCTTTGCGGCATGGGGTATTCTAAATAGCCAGCAAGCCCCAAGTCCTCTTGTGAGGTTGGTGGAAGGTTCTTGACCATCCTCAGAGTGTTCGCCCTAAATATTGGAGTGGAATCGAGAAAAATCGTACTGTCACCTGTGTGGTGCTTAAAGCTACGGCTAATGATAGGTGTAAAAATCTAGCCCCTTGCCACAATGAATTTTGTGGGCCTTGATCTTATGTTACTGTCCATCAGGTGGCATAAGTAACAACAAGTACATAAGAAATGTTGCATTTCTTTTAAATGAACAATATTTCAATATACTTAGAAGTATAATTTTTTCTATGCTCATCTTTATTTTTTTTGAATTATTTTTAAAGCTCTTTTTTTATACCCAGTGTATAACATGCATGCATAAATTTCAATCTCATTTTTTGTGTTAAAAGTGCGCGTTATACGCAGGATTTTATGGTAATTACTACTTTACCTAAATCTATTCGTAATGAGATAACATGAATTGTCAAAAAAGCAAAATATTACACTATAATTCTTGATTCTATACCAGATATCAGTCACACAGAACAGATAAAGTTTGTTATTAAGATGTGTGAGCAATACTGATGGTAAGGTATACATTTTAGAATTTTTTTCTTGAAGTTTTTAGGAATAACTACGCAAGAAAGGCTTTCAGATATGGACACATTCTCTATTGAATCTGAAATCTCTGAAAAAGTTGATTTCACCAAAATTATAGACAAATTTGCTTCTCAGAAAGCCAGAAATTTTTTTTTATAATTAACTATTAAGTAGTCTTTGTAGAAGGACTGATTTATTTACTTTTCGTTTCAAGAGATTTATGCTTTAGTACTTTTTTTATTAGATTATATCTTCTGAGTAAATACCGTTGTTTTGCTTTTCTAATTATATAATGTCTATTTCAAAGGTAATATTTTTGCTTATTTATTATTTTGTTAAAGTATTTTGTCGCGATCATAACCCATTAGCTGATCAAAAAAAAAAAGTTTTGAATTTCAAATTTTATTTGCATTTTTATTAATGTTTTACTTTTTACTCTTTCACAGGTAGATGAGTTTATAACCTCAAAATATAAGTATTGCAATAAATAATTAAGTATTAGTCAAAATATGAAAAATTCTCTCGAGGGGCGGCACATTAGGTCTTTGCATGTGGGCGGCCGATTCCCTAGGATCAGCCCTATTTTCATCAGTTTTCTTTTCAGGCTGGCTGAAAAAAGATTTTTGATTTTATCTTGGATTTTTAATTGACTTAAAGAAATCCTTTTTTGGATACAGTCCATATCAACACCAATATTTAAAATCAAAACATTGTGATTTACAATTTTCTTTGCAACAAAATTAATAGTTATTCTATATCCCTTATATTTTTCTTATCTTTGACAATTTTTGAGTTAAAGATTCATTCCTTTGTTTATCTCTTGCTATCTTGGCAAATGATGGGCCATTATCAAGCCTTTTAATAGTTTTCAATTCTTGTAAATTTAATAACTTTTGTTGGTTTGTTTGGTTTATCATAACTAGTATCAGATTTCCATTCCTCGTTCATTATAAATGGATTACTGAATGATATAATTTTTAAAGGAAAGAGTACCATGTGATGTACCGTATTTATTCAAATCTAAGCCGCACCTCAAATTCTCAACAAATTTTTGTGAAAAATGAAAAATGGTTTATGAACATCCAGTTTTACGAAATTAAAATAAATTTAAAAGGAAAACTAATAAGAAGTGAATAATTAGTTATTTTACACAAGAATTATAAGCTTTCAAATACATACATTAACCCGTAATTGTTCTAATTGTTCCATCCAACAAATTTTTTTCCCTTTAATTCCAAGCCACACTCAATTTTCAGTAACATTAACATAGGAAAAAAAAAGTACAGCACAGATTCGAGTAAATATGGTAATTTGGATAGCAATAATAAACAATCACATTGAAGCTACCATAAAGACTTAAGGTATCTTCATGGATTGTACTTAGGCACAAGCTTGCACATACACATACACTATAATTTTGCTACCCTTAATTATCAGATTTAGCGGTACTATTTTAGTGGGAACACTTTGAAGCAAAATCTCAGCAAATTACATAATAGTGAATATCAATCTGTACTAGATGAAATTTACTACCCAAATTACATATTAACTGTACTGTAGTGGGGTTAGCAATGATTGAAACTGTACTAAACAAGGCATTTCTATACTGTATTTTTCAGCCAAAACACAAGACAAAAGTTTATCACCCCATTTTTAACATTTATAAAACATACATCACTATAGTTATCATTTGGACTACTTGCAAAAACATATTTCATTACTAAAACACATGTATTTAACAAAGGAATTTCTCACAAACATTCCATAAAAAATAGCAAATAACTAGATGTTTTCAAGAATTTTAATAAACAAAACTCGAAATTAAGAAATATTTTCACTTCATATTTCCATATTAATACTCCAATTATGAATATTGGAACCTTTTCTATCCATGCTTAATGAAACACAAAAAGTAACTGCAAAGAAGCAGAATATAAGGCAGGGTAAAGGAAGGAATACCATGTTAGCCTTTTAAAGTGCCAGAAGATTTAGAATACACATCATACATATAAGCACAACACTTTAAAAACACAAACACAACCAAAACAAACAAGAATCATACTTATATAGTTCATCTAGAAGTACACCCACTAAATCATCAGGAGCATCTTTAAGTGACTTTATTTTTCTCAGATGGTTTTCAAATTCATCTATGCTCAAAAATTCCAATTCTAGGTCAGATGTTTTCCCTACCGATTCTTCTTCTATGTCCACATCATCAGTTTCTTTGCTAGTGAAGTATTTTTTCTTTACATTCTTAGTCTTTGTTTCTCGTCCCTGAGTTCCACCACCAGATTTTCCACCTACAATGATATTTAAGAAATCATAACTTACTACTGTTAACAGCTGAAGACTATAAAGTGTTACATATATATAAAACACTTTGTCATATCAACTAAATTTTGAAAATGACAAAGGGTAAAATAACGCAGGATGGATATTTCAAGCAATATGTTAAATTGTATAAAAAAGCATGATACACAAATATTTTAAAAATAATGGGATGATAAGTTTACAATAAAAATGTTTTGATGAGAAAAGTATGCATAGGAAACTCTTTCATATCAACTTGATTTTTAAAAATTCACGCATATTAAGGTAAATAGACACTAAATGCACATTAATTTATAGTAACATACAAGTAATGATTTTACCATAAAGATGCTTTTATAAAAAAATACAATAAAATTATAAAATAAATTTTACATTATATTTACATAAAAAAAATTTACGCATACAGAAGTTTGGAATCAAGTTATAACAATTTAATGTCCAAATTAAAACTACTTGATAAACAATCGAGTGCATGAATGCTTTAAAATTTTTAAGTCTTCATTATGCAAACTTTAAAAGCTCTATAGATCATCGAATATATCCATGAGAATCTCATTAACTTTTAAAAATAAAGAAGCAGCACCTTTTTCAAATGCAAATGTATTAAGCAGAAGCAACCTATACTTATTAAGTTCTTGTTTCCTTTAAATAGGTAACAACTCTCATATTTCCTCTTTGTATTACTGTAAAATTATCTATCATAAATAAAAATAAATATTCAAAAGACTTCCCATGTCTTTTTAATTCATCCAATGGAATCCGTAATCAAGTCTGGAATGGCAAAGAGGCCATTTTGAAATGAACATTTTCCAAGATTAAAGTAAGTAACCACAATGGGATATAATTTTTAGATGATGCTAAAAAAATGACTTTATTTCATGCATTATGCTCTTTCTGACCAGAAGCCAGTTCACTAATCACAGCAGATGTTTCAATTCTTTCACATCTGTATTGCTTGGAAACAGATGTGAAAGAACTGAAGACTTTGGAAACATTTTCCAAAAAAGAGGATCGGCATGATCGGCTGCAATAAGATGAACATTATGTTCTACAAGAAAAGATATAAACTGTTCTTCAGCCTTGATTACATCTGACTGGACATCAGTTTTGGAAAAAATGATCCAATTTTAGGCAATTGCCAATGATTAGTTGAACTTGATATAATATAATAAAATAAAAATATGACCAGCGACTGCCATTTTATTTAATCAAAATTATTAAAAAAGACACCAGTTACCCATCCAAATCATGTTATATAAAAATAACTTTTTAAAGCCCAAAATAACTTTTTTAGGTTTTACTAGTTCTGTATAATTAAATAGATTAAAAAATGTTAAACATTGTTTTTACTGCAATGAACTTTTTGGTTGCAAAAGCTTTCATCCCACCAACTATGTTTGCATAATGGATTTATGGTAATTTCTTCTACATCAAATAACCAAATTAATAAGTAGATCAAGCTTTCAGCAGTCTAACTATCTGCATGAACAATTTTTATAATATTATTTGTTAAAGTAGGCACAAAAGAGAGAAATTTTCAAGTACTTATATCATTGTTTCATTTACTAACCTAGAATCATTTTGTGTTAAGAAATTTTCTCTTTCATTATTTATCAGGGAAAGAAGAGATATTCAAATAAAATTATTCTCATTTCATTCGATTTTATCACAATAGTACAACTCCCCCCTCCACGAGATTGGCATATATCGTTAATTGATGATTGGTTCCATAACATTACCTTCTTTTCTATTGTCAAGATCTGTTATGCATTTCAAAATAATGGATATCTTCTAGACCCTATGGGGAAACATGCCACAGAATAGTAATATTAGTCATAAGTTTTACCATTTACCACTCTATTATTATGTATTAAAACTTATTGTTGACATTAATTCCTCTTTTTTCTTCTGCAACAATTTCTATGATTAACTTAAAAAAAATCACAGATCTTAAATAAGAAAAGAGTTATGACTGCATTTACGCTAAAGATGTCAAATGCTCAATTCTTGAAATATACGCTTTACATATATTTAACATACTCTCTAGATAAGAGATACATATAAATAACTACTATATCATCTATAAACATAACAGGTTGAGAATTGCTTTGGAAGGTCAGAACTAATTTTGCAACACAACCTCATTTCTTCTGTGTGTTAATCCTAAAGATTACACTCTTTAAGCATGTATACACACACATTTATTTATAGATATATATATTTTTATAGAAACTTCATATTAAATACAATATTAAATAAATTGGACAATAACCCAAAATGCTTGCACTATATTATTAAGATCAAGGTACATTCAATAAATCATATAACATAAGATAAGACTTTACCTGAGGATTTCTTTTTCTTGTCTTCTTTTTTATCTTGCTTTCCCTTGAGAGTTTCTTTTTTTAAGTCAGTATGCTGAGCATGTTTCTGAACTGTAAACAGATGGGGAGTTTTTGTAACAACCTAAAATAAAGAGATAAATTAAAATAAATAAAATATACAATAATAAATTAACTATTTCAAAAATAGTATCAATATGTCCCTTACGCACACTTATAAAAATTTCAGTAACTTTAAAAAAAATTAGGACATCTTAAGTGAAGAAACAAATTTTTAAGGTTGTTTCAAGTTATTTCACTTGAGGCACTAATCTGTATAGAATTATTTTGCTCCATATAATTCATAAAATTATAACTATCTTGCTACTTAAACAAACACAAATTATTAATATTACATACATTAAAGCTATAGGCAATAAAGTAATTCTAAATTTGTCATGTTTCTTTAGCAGCAATGGTATCAAATTTCCTATACCTGAGGTTAAGTGTACTGTGATGTCTTTGATTGAGGTGAACCTCGCCCTTCTATTCATGCGAGTTATATGGCTCCAAACAGACAGGTGACAAGAGCACGAGGCCATGGGGTCATTGTTTATTGTCTGACCTCGGACAAATGCCGACATCGAGTCTGGAAGTTACAATATCCAAAGAGAGCCGGTGACAATAGGTTGACATATAGGCGAAGCCTGTATGAAAGAATCCTGTCGCCTCGGCCGGTGCCGAGAGAATGGGGTCATAAAACTCAGGTGGTGTGATGAATAAGGGTGTTCAGAAGTTAGATGAGAATTATGGCACCCTTAGTTTCTAGACAGACCAGTAATGTGTTTGACGCACAAATAGGAGACTAATGTGGCCTGGGGACGAGGGCAGACCTTTTTTGGCCTGCCAATAAGGAAGACGAGGGGCGTATTGTGGATCCACCCCTGGTGTTTAAAAGGGGTTGATTTTGAGGAGATATCGAGCCCTGGAGTGAGACAGAGAGAGATCGAGCCCTGGATGGAGAAAACTGGAGAGGAGCCCTGAAAAGAAATGGGATTAGCGAGTGCCTTTCAGAAAAAGGATTGAACTCCCGTGAAATAGACTGTCCGCCCGGCTTGGCATATTTATTGGACTTTTTAGTAACCTATGAAGCAAATAAATACTGCTTTAATTTTAAAATGAGGCTGTGACAAATTTTCTAGTTTGCTAACTACTCACGACGTTACAGCTATATACCGTAAAATCCGGCGTATAACGCGCACCCATACTTTCAAGCTGCATTTTTTAATTTTGAGGTATGTTCGCCGTATAACGCGCACCCCGCATTTTAAGAAGAAATCTGAAATGTTAGTATACAACGTTCTTATATTTTGTAGTCATTTATTCGAGATATTATGCCACACTTTTGAAATAATAGTATATTTCTAGAACTAGAACTTTTTTAGTTCATAAGGTATATCATTTCTTTTAAATAAACAGTATTTCGATATGTGTAAAAGTAAAAAAATTTTTATGCACATCTCTAGTTATTTTTAAAGATATCGTTTTTATACCCGGTGTATAACGCGCACCCTTATATTCCGATCTCATATTTTGTGTTCAAAGTGCGCGTTATACGCCGGATTTTACGGTATATATATATCAAATTGGTGGCAGCGGTGTAGATACGGCATTTAAGTAAATAGATACCCGAATCCTTAGTTTTTAGTGAAGATAGAGAAAAAAGGCCAGCTGTGTGCGAATGTGATGAGGCAATTTTAATGCCCGCCCGATTTTGTGAGCGTCGACTTCAAGAGGTTTCTGTTCCTGCTAGTGATGAAGTGTGCCCGTCTGATTTTTAGAATTGCCTGCTGTGAGAAGTGTCTCCCATTTCTGCCTGATGAATCAATGAGGATTTAAGAGGACCTGTTTGCCCGTTTGTTTTGATGGACGTTTTTCAAGAGTTCCCAGTGTCAAGACATCATGAGTTCCTGCCTGTTTGTGAGGAGTGCGGTTTTTTAAAAAGTGATTTGTGTGTAAAAAGAGTTCCTGAGTGTTCTATGTCTACGTCTACAAATTTTAAGGCGAGTCTTTTCTTTGAGATTTTCAGGACAGCAACTGAGTATTGTTTTTTGTATGTAAAATTTTGAGATAAGGTATATAAAAGACTAGGTAAATTTAGTAAACAATAAGAGACTAGAAAGATTTTTAAGTTTTGTATGAAGTATATAAATGTGCGATATTAGTATTTTTGTTTGAGTTGTGAAATTTAGTATACAGTAGTTATATTTGTTGTGTTGGTACAATATTGTGTAGGATACTGTTGTGGTTTTAGATTTGTGAAAATTAGTATACAGTAGTTATACTTGTAGCGTTGAGGTACAGTGTTGAGTAGGTTATTGTGTTGGTTTTAGATTTGCGCACATTTGTAAAATATAGTTAAGTCTAGGTCTAGTGTATTGTTAGTTTACCTTGAGTCTTTGTATAATTTTTGTAACGATTAAGTTTAGATTCGGTTTTGTGTGTATTAGTGCATCATGGCGTTTCTGTTAAGAGAAAGAAAAGACGTATTGTTAGAAGTTGCAAAAGAATTAGGGGTAGAAGTTGATATTACTTTACCTAAGATTGAAATTAAGAAGAGAATTTGTCAAAGTAAATACTATAATGATGAAGTAGCTAAATGTTTGTTAGAGGGTATTTTGGAGGAAAAACGAGAAATTAAGGAACAGGAAGAACGGGAAATTAAGGAATTCGAGGAGCATAGACTAGCTAGGGAATTTGAGTTAAAAAGATTAAGAGCTCAACTCAGAAATAAGTTAAAAGAAAATGAATTGAAGTCAGGGAATAGGATTAACAATCTCGCAAATGTTTATTGTTTGTCAGGAAAGCGTACCGCAGAAGTTAGTGAACCGGTTAATAAGTGTAGGCCGTTAATTAACCAGGTAGTTAATAAAAGCGTGGAGGACGCCACGTCTTGTGATTTTGAAAATGCGAATTGTGAAACCCCCTGTGAGATGGACGAACGCTCCCCCCCCCATCTGAAGTAAGAGGGATAGGAACAGAAAAGAATAGCAAGTTTATGGTTGAGAAAGGGAAAGAAATCAATGTGGATAGAATTGGTGATTGTGTAAGGAAAGTGGGGTCGTTTGCAGGTGGAAAAAGTGTTAGAGCAGTAGCTTTGTGTGCAAAGCGGGTAATAAATTCTGATGAAATAGGAGATAAAGGAGTGGTAAACCCTGAAACCTTGATTTGTGAAAATAACTGCGAGGAAAAAGAAGATACCATTGTGATGTTAACGGGTGGTGAAAAGCAGTTAACAGTGAATCATGAAGGTTTTCAAAATCATACAATGGCTAAGATAGCAGGGCAGTTAAATGGAGAAAAAGAAAACATGTGTACAGCAGATGTGCGAGGAGGCTTGAGAGGTGAGTTAACAATGCGTTTGCCTCTCTCAAAACCAAAGGAGATTGATAAGAACAGTCTAGAGATGGATAATAGGTCTAGGTTTAGTTCAGAATTTAATTTCGAGATAGATTTAACTGGAAAAAGAGATCGCAGTACAATTTATCGTCTTAATTTAATAAAATTGTACCGTAGGAAGCCCCCCGGATTTGGCAAATATGGTTAGAGAATAGCTCGGAGGGAATAGTGAGAGATTCCGAAATTCTCTATTCGGTAAAGCTATTTATGGATTTTAACTTTCAGGGTATTTTAAGGGAAAGTCAATTGTATTTTAAATTACCGCCTGATCGAAGTAACTATTTAAGAATGATTAACACTAAAAAGAAAGAAGGGTTTCCTTCAGAGCCTGGGATGATTTCTTTAAGGCAGAGGGATATTAATTTAAATACGGGAAAGCCGTTTAAAATCAAAACTTGTTGTACAGCCCAAATGTTAATTAATTCGTTAAGAGAGGATACAGAGTATCTTTTAGATTTAGGTGTAAACGGGATGGGGCAGTCCAACCGTACTCTGCCCATTGTTTTGTTAGGAAAAGTGAGCCGTATTAAAAGTATTAAGTGTGGGAATTTTTGAACCAGGTGACGCGAGCCGAGATTTATCTTTTATTAAAAATGGAAGGTTATGTAGAAAAGAACAGCGCGGCATCGTGGGTCACTGTACTGGATTTGTGGAAGTGGTGTTTTCGTCATTCTCTCATGATGAGTTATCCGAAGTATGCCGCATGCGTTATGCCATTTGGCATGTACATTATTAAGAAAGTGAGGTTTAAGTTTGCATGCGCTTCTTCTTATGGATGTAATTTAACGACACGGATTATGAGATGTTTAGTGGAGATTGATTTATCACGAATGGTCGATATAGACATTCTGATGCAAATTTGGAAAAATCGTGTAAAGCAGATTGACCTTGTATTAAAATGGTTGAATAGGGTTAGGTCGGAAATCAGATTGACCAAAGGTAAATTAGAGCCGTCGGAAAATTTGTTCCATGCACATAATATAGGCTTAGTAAATTCATTGCATGAGCTAATGAGGTATGTTAATTATATTCCCAATTAAAGTGTCTAATTTTTCTCAATAACTAACGTAATGGAAGACAATACCATGAATTGTGAATAACTTGTCATAATGGTTGTGAAAATGCCTACAGATAGCCAAAATTAAACTCAATTTAAAAAGTCTTAGCTTAAACTGCTTAATTTAAAAAAATTGTTTTAATGTTGTTAGCAAAGCTTGGAATTTATAGGAGTTTATTTTGTTTATTTGATATCGTTGGAATTAGTAGATGGGAATAAGTAATTCTTTGGATTTGTGCTAGGTGTAAATTAATATTTGTAGGAGTATGAGTGTTTGTGTGTGTAAGGTGGAAGGATATTATGTGTTATGGAAAATCTTTTGTGTCTCTTAGTAATTTGTATACTCAGATGTTTAACACAATTGATTGAGCGATTTGATGTATTAGAATTAGTGAAATATGATGATTTGATTTAACTTCTTTAAAACCCTAAAAATTTAAGGTGTGATGTAACTTACAGAAAAGGAAAAAGAATCCAAGATTTGGGATTTAAGTTTTAGTTGTAAAGTGTATGTTTTATAGAATTTTGGATTTATTCATTTATTTTTCTACTTTTGATTGTATTTGTTACTGGGATTGCTGTCCTGGTCGGTCTCCTTGATAAGACAACCTTTCGGTGTGAAATGTTAAGAACTGAACCAGCCTGAGGCCAGAGCAGTCCAGTGAAATGGACCTTTTCAGGGGGAAGGAGTTGTGACGTCTTCGATTGGGGTGAACCTCACCCTTCTATTCATGCGAGTTTTATGGCTTCAAACAGACGTTAGGTGACAAGAGCATGAGGCCATGGGGTCATTGTTTATTGTCTGATCTCGGACAAATGCCGACATCGAGTCTGGAAGTTACAATATCCAAAAAGAGCCGGTGACAATAGGTTGACATATAGGCGAAGCCTGTATGAAAGAATCCTGTCGCCTCGGCCGGTGCCGAGAGAATGGGGTCATAAAACTCAGGTGGTGTGATGAATAAGGGTGTTCAAAAGTTAGATGAGAATTATGGCGCCTTAGTTTCCAGACAGACCAGTAATGTATTTGACGCACAAATAGGA
>BMAV01007191.1:369067-387529 GCA_019973955.1 Trichonephila inaurata madagascariensis
ATATATATATATATATATATATATATATATATATATAAATAAATACAGGAGAAAAATGGCTCGCTCATCTTGAGATTTCCAGCTGCAATCTATCATACTTATGCAATTGCTAATCATAAGTTTGACCTAAATGTTTTCTGAATTATGTTACTGAACTGTGTTATATTATAGATCTGGGGCCATGGGTAGCCTAGTGGTTAGAGCATCAGACTTCAGATCGGAAGGCCTGGGTTCGTACCCTCCTGGTACACACAGAGTATGTGCTCATTAAATCAGTGGGTCTGAAAGTCTTGTGGGCCTAATCATGAGTGCAGGGGACTGGAGAATATTTCCCTCCCCTTCAGTTCCACGACAAAATTGTGGAGGTGGAAATAGGTGGTGTCGCAATCTATCGTCTCTTTGAGGAATTTCGCCGAGCTAAATCATACTGTCACCTGTATGGTGCTCAAGGCCTAGGCCAACGACAGGTGTACTTCTAGCCCTTTGTCACGATGAATTTTGTGGGTCTCGTTCTGACTACGTCAGACAGGTGGCATTAGCCACAACACACATATTATGGATCTAGAAGTTTTATGACAAGAATCTGTATATTTAAAAATTTTGAATATTACAACAGTATTTTTTTATAACTGTTCTTCCATTTTTAATACTATGATGTTTTTAAAAAAGCTTTTTTGAACTGGATTCTGTTTTAATTCTTTGGCACATATAACTTTTTAAAGTGTTGAATAGAAAATGTTTAATCAATAATTTAATATCCATTCTTTAGACCTTTACAACATAGAAATTTTCAAGCAGAAATTAACCACATTTGAAACTTATACTAATTTGAAATGAAAAATCAGATAAATGACAGAAAAAAAATCTGACATCAGTAATGAAAAATTTTAAGAAATTAATTCAATAAATAATTTATTTAATAACTATTTAATTTCCTTATAAGTAATCAACATTTTCTGAGTTTAGTACAGCTATGGAAAAAATAGCAAAAATTATCAAAGTGACCTTTTATTTTTGATAATTATACAATTGGTTTAAATATTTTCAAAATGTAAATCATAAAAAAATGTTAGTCAACATCTGATACGAGATCACGTATCTAAACCTTTTGTAGAAGCTAATAATAACCATACAATCAACTACAATAAAATATCACATAAAATAGTTAAAAAAATAAAACAATATAAAAATACAAACTTTAAATAGATTAGTACAACTTAAAATGCAGAAAATAATTTTTGAAAAATAATCCAGATAAATCTGAATTTTTAATAAAAATCTTCAAATTTTTTATATTGCTGGAATAATAATTTTACAAAAATTAAAACATTAAACTTTAGTTACATATCCCCAAAGATTTTATGCATTATTTTTACGGTGTTTTCTCACATTTGACCCTTCAATTTTTAAGATCACATAACTTTAATTTTTCCAAAATAATAAACAAATTAAAAAATTTAATTTTTTAAAATAAATTAATATAAAACATTAATACATAGTATTGTTTGACTGATCCCAGCTAGGTACGATATTGGACTAAAAGAGAAATTCATAAAATGAAACAAAAATTTAGAAGTAAATTATTGCTAAAATTCAGAACTATTGATAAGATAGCCCTTTCAAATCAATACAGTGATCGATTTCAAGTATTACTTATAATAATTATCTGGTTCATACACATTTTGTAATACATAAATTTATACATATAGTTATGTGTATAGTACAATATCTTTTCACAATTCCATAAATTAAGAGATATCTTTTATTGATTTCTACAAATGGGTCAACTAAAATTTAATGCTAAATTTAATTGTTGTAAGATAAGATGTATACTAGGTTTCAAAAAGATCACAACTTATAAATTGGGAGTTGTGAATAAATTGAATGGATATATATTAGTAGGAAAACTGAAATTCAAATGGTAAAACATGACAATTTAAAAGTATAAAGTTATCTTGTTCTATCTTATGAGCCTACATTAAATATGCAGTAAAATTTGGGAAAATATAAGATAAAGTAAAAGATAAGAAAATAAAGATAATTTTAATCAAAAACTGATAAAATGAAAATTTCTTTAGTTTAAAAGAATCATGTTTTCAGATATTTTTTAATTATATGTAAAGCTTAACAGTTTAACATCTAAAAAGTTAATAATGCAACTACTTTACAGAAGCCCTTAAAAAGGAAAAATTAAATACGTACGAAAACATCCACCCATGAAGAACAACTGAGAGCTTCTTCAATAGTAGCTTCAATCTGACTGAGGATATATTTGCCCACACAACAAGAAGAAAAGAATGTCAGTCCTTCATCTTTAAACTTTCTTTTGAGGAAAGTCTTAGGATCACGAATACCAAGCCTAGCAACAGCATCATATTCTTTAAGGATAAAATATTCAATTAAAAATTATAAAAACCTTCACACTTTAATTAAAAAACAGTTTTCTCAAACAAACATTTAAACCAAGATACTTTAAATGTTTATAAAATAGTATTAATTCAATTATCCATATACAAAACTGATTACTTCTTAAGTATAGGTGAGAAGGAATATATCGATTCCAAAACTGTACTCAAATACTACTCATATTACTTACTTGGATGCTATTGATAAGTAATTTGACATACAATATTAATGTTACATTTATTTTGGAGATATGCCTAAATTCAAACAGGTCATCAACTAAATTGAAAGGGGATTTCATTTTGAACTTGGGTATTAATATGTGCTTTTATAATCTTGAAGTTGTGGGGTAAAAGAAAGCATATTTTCTTGTTTAACAAATACAAAAACTTCATAAAACAAATTTCAACTTTTCTTAAAATTGAATTTTGTATCTGAGAATGACACTGACTAAAAAAAATATAAATAAAATGAATTGGAATGCACAATTGGAATGAATAATATGCATCCACACATACTACTTTCTTTCCTTTTTTTCATATCAAAGGCATTTGTAAAAAGTTAATTTCAATACATTGCAAATGAAACAATTAAAATAAAAAGGAAAACAATGTACAATACATTTAAACCATTGAATTACAAATTAAAGGTCTACAGAAAATAGCATTAAAATTACAGTACAGATATTTTTAAGCTTAAAATCATACATTAATATATACATATGTACACAGAATTTGAAGTTTCCAAATATGCATTAGTTTAGTTATTTACGTAATTAAAATATATTGCTTCATTACCTAAATAATTATTTTGCTTAAAAAATGAATTGATCCATTCATTTTGAGAAGTGGCATAAATGTCAGGGATGATGACAGCTTGCTCCGAGTTTCCATCTACAATGCTGGCAGCCAATTGACCCTGTTTAATCAAATCTTCAGCAACTCCTGAAAATGAGACAAATAACAAAAAGCCTAAAGAAATCAACTGAATCAATAAAACAAACTTTTTATTTGGTATGAAACATGACTTACGGTAGACAAGCTTCTCTGGGAATTTGAAGTGACTGATTAAACTCGAGAATGGAACAGGTCTAAGAATTTCAAAAAAATAAAACATCAACATTTCTATACAAATGACCATAAAGAAAAAAAATGTAAATACATTGAAACTATTGATTTATTTTTATATTTAAGTATGAAATACTGTTTACATAAATAAATTTTTTTTTATTTGCATGCTCAGAATATAAAGTGGGCTGTGATGTGAGAAATTAAATAGCAATTAAAATTTTTTTATATATGATTTAATTATAAAATTTATAATATGAAAAAAATAAATTGATATACCTATAAATGTGCTTTAATGAAAATAAGTGCTCATAACATTATTAACACACTAAAAAACATTCGAAAAAGTTTAAAAAATTTCTTTGCAATAAAATACATAAATACTCTGAATAATTGCCCAATATTTTGTCAAAAATATTGACAAATATGAAATAATATGAAAAAATTCTCACTCTTAGCATTTCTATTATTCCTTAGAAAAAGTTATAACAAACATAAAAAGAACAATAAAATATGAAATAAAATAAATAAATTCATTCTTAGTTTAAAGTAGATATCAAATTGTTTTACACAATAGAAAAAAGCATTTTCAAATAAAATGAATCCCGTAAGGTTTTAAAAAAAGTAACTTTTTTTAAAATCATTTAATCAACTTTGTTTCTAGAAACAAATAAAATCTAATTTGAGTATTTAAAAAAAAATGCATTACCCACATAGTATTTTATATTACTAACCATATCACTCCTTTTTTTTAATACACATATACAGGAAGGGCAATAAAATTTTATGACAGCATTATTAGATTTTTCCTTTGTCACACTCATTTTCTTTATGAAAAGAAAGTGAAGTAATTTGAAAATTTAATTATACAAAACATAATGAAAACTAACCTTGTTAGGGCTGATAATGCACCTCTAATTCTGGCAGTGTGTTGAGCAACATAGGAATCAGTGAAGAAAGATCTGGAATCACTGCTATCTACTTTGCCTTGTATAATTGTACCAAGTCTCTCATGTAAAACCTTTAAACAAAAAGAATAAAAAGTAAACTAAGAATAAAAGAGGCAGAGTACTTCTTTACAACACTGTAAAAGTTATTAACCCCTTCAGTGCTATCGGCGTGAATACACGTCCTTCTCAGCAGATGCATTCAGTGCCTCAGAAGTGTATACTTGTCCTTCCAAAGGATGACTTTCTGCATTGAGCTGCTCTGTTTAAAACTAGTCCCATGGCTTTGGAATGCAATTAAGTGACATAGACAGTGCTTCTAAAGCATTGTGTGATGCGGAATGTGTTGTTTGTGCAAGGAAAAATATTCGCCATTAATCTCACTATCAGTACACTGAATGTGCAGCTGGTTTATGTGTTCAACTATGTTTTAGGATGTATCACAGATAACAGATAAGTTTTCAACTTTTTTTCTTTAATTATATTGTAACTCTAAACATTAAATTTTGTATTTTCATTTTATTATTTTAACCTTTTCTTTTTTAAAATGAAAGTAAACAAATTGGGGGGGGGGGGTAATTTTTGTTACTTTTCCTTGGCAGAGAGAGAGTTAAGGGGTTAAAAAATGTTTTTACAGTGAATAACCTTCAATGAAATACATGAAATCAATTAACATGATACATTAAAAGTTAGGGAAAAATTATTCATGGGAAGAAAATATTAGTTTGATTAAAAGAGGATAAGAGTATGGCAATAAGAAAAGAAAAATATAATGTGTTTCATTGGACTAGAAACAGATGAGAAAAAATCATTAAAAGATTGTCAACAAAATAAATTATTTCTTAATGTTCATATAGCACATGATTTTAATAATCATTTTCTGAGGAATATTAATTACAATAGCATATTCTATGCACTAAAACTTCACAAATCTAAGTAAAAATTCCAAGAGGAAAAGATCAAAGACAATTTTTTTTCTTCAAATAAATATTATTAATATATACTGATTCAAAAAATAAAAAATTAGATAGTAAAATATATGCCAAGAATTAATGAAATTGAAGAATATGACAAATATTTAGTTGAATATACACATGTATTTGAATCTTTAGCTACAAGAATTCTTTAAAAACTGTTAGTTATCCTAAATGTGAAGGAATAAACTTGAAGATATCCAAGTTAGGGGTATGAGGAAATATCATTATACAGGGAGTTTCAAAATGAATATCGTTTTAAGGTATTTAATACATCTATATAACTTATAAGTATAATTCATACATTAAATTAAATAGTTTTGTTTGCTGGCTTGTGCGTGCATGCGCGGGAAACGTCTGCTAATTCCCCCCTGATCAGCAAAGTAGTAGAAAATAGCAACTAGTGAACAGAAAGCGTTTTGTGTTCTTCAGTTTGCAAAGACAGAATCTGCTTTTTCTGTGCAGCGAGTATTTCCTATTAAGTTCGGTTGTCAACGAGACTCACCTAAATTGAATGTTTTTGTGCTATATCTTGGCGGAAAGTGTATGGGCCTTTCATTTTTGGAAAACCAACCAATTTCAGAGCTTACCTTGATGCTATACAACTATGACTATTTCCTCATTTGGAAGAAAGTGAACCAAATAACATCTTTTGGTAGCAAAATGGAGCACTGTCTCATTGACATCTCTCAGTACACGATTGGTTAAACATCACTGTACCTGACAAATGGATTGGCCACAAGATAAAGCTTGTTTCACATGGCCTGCACATTCACCTGCTCTGACACCAAGTGATTTTTATCTGTGGGAGTTCATTAAGGATTGTGTGTTCGTACCTCCGCTACAGCTGACCTTCCAGACTTAAGACACAGGACTGAAGCAGCTGTTGCAAGAATTAAATCAGACACACTAAACAAAGTTTGGGGTGAACTTGCCTATTGACTTCATGTGTGTCTTGTGACCAATGGGGTTTGCATTGAACATTTGTAAGCTCTTAGGTAAAACTGTTTCAGTTATTCTTTCATTCAATCTATGAATTAAACTTGTAAGTTATATTTAATAAATATTATAAAGCATTAAAACTCTGAAATTCATTTAGAAACACCCTGTATATGTATATATATAACAGAAATAAAAACTTATACAATAAGGAGAAAAAGTACAATATTCCCAAACTGTACTACATTTGCTGCTAAGAGAACACTTCTACAGTAATTGATGTCATTAACCATTAAAACTATTTTGGTTAAATTATTAAGATATGTTTGAAAATTTCATAACTTGTTTATATACTGTAAAATCTGGAGTATAATGTGCAGTTTTAATACGAAAAACAAGATTGAAATTTAGGGTACATGTTATACGTTGTGTATTAAAAGGACTAGCTGCAAGGTCCGGCGTTGCATGGGCTTTTTTCCCTCTACTTTTATAAATTCTCCCTTCTCTTCACAAAATCACCATTTCCATTATTCTTTCTCAAAATTATTTTGACTTCTATGTTTCTTTCCCCTTTGCTTAGCCTGCCGTTGTATGGGCTTTCTCTACTTATATAAATTTTCTTCTCTTCAGAAAATCACCACTTCCATTATTCTTTTTCGAAGTGTCGTCCTCCTCACTTGACAATGGTTTAAAATTTCGAGGTGCAGCGCCAAAAGTTCTCAAGTAGGTGAACAGTGCGACTTTAAAATTCACTCATTCACTTCGCAATTTTTTAGCCTCTGGAAACGAAAATGCACCTTTTTTAAAAAATAGTTGCAAGTTGAAAAAAGATTAGAAAAGTAGAAATTTTTAAATTTACAAAATTCCACAATTACATTAAATGTTGAATTAAAATTGTGAGCATTTTTTGAAATGTTCAAAACATGGGGGAAAAGTTTCATGCAATTTTCTTTATAAAGGAAGAACTTATTAAATGTTTGATTTAAATATTGAGTATTTTTTTTAAGAATCATAAAAAAAAAAGTTTTCAGTAACATTGCATTTAGGAATTCTTGAAAAATGTCTATTAAAACCTTTTCGATGGTGAAAACTTTTTGCTAAAAAATGAATAAAAAATTTCTCTTCACTGTTTATTGAAACAACTATTAATTTCTTTATGCATTGTTTTTGAATGTTAGATTAAAAATATATTTGAATAAAAGGGTAAAAAGCCTAGAAATTTACTTACATTCACTTTATAAAATCATTCAAAAAGAAAATAATACTATGTATTAAAAATATATTTAAGAATTTTCTTTTAAGGTTTTTCATTCCACTGATCTTTAATAAATAATTTTTTAAGAATGTAGAAAAGTATTATTTGTCATAAAAAATAAAAGCCTGCACCTTAAAATAATTATCCGTAATGAATGAAATGATTATATAAATAATTCAGGCGAGGAGTGAGCATAACACAGGGGAAATTCACACTATCTTATGCCACCCTCCTTCCACTCGACTTATTTCTAAGCTGAAACGTCGCTGATGCAAAGACTGCCCTTCTCTGATTCCTCCCACGCACACACAAAATACTCAAAATCTTGCAAATGTTTTTAAAAAATTTTCATTTTTTTGGAGAGTTTAATTTTTAAGTTGAAGTTTGCAAATTTCACATGTCGATAACAAACAATGGTAATTTCTAAATACAAAATGTAAGGAAAATATTGTTTTAACAGAATCTCGTAAAAACGGTATTAGACGAAAAACACAAAAAGTTTTTTAAACTTCGTAATTTTTTACGCATTTTTTTCAATCTTTGGACAAAAGAGGAATAATAACTTCCAACACACAGAAAAAAAGTTTAATGCGATTATCTTAAAAATGAAGAAGTTATTAAATGCTTAGTTAAAATTTTGAGTATTTTTTGAAAAATCGTGAAAAGAAAAGAATTTGACATTGTGTTTTTTAAATGACCGATTCTTAGAGAGAAAAGCATGAACTTTTTTAGTGTAGAATATTAATTCATTAACACAAAAAAAATTCACACGCAACAATTTAGAAATCATTTTCATAAAAACGCATCAATTTTGATTCATTTTGAAAAAAATCGTAAAAAATACAAATACTTTGTAAATCGTGGCGAAATAAATTATCTTTCCAGTTCTGTAATTATTTTTTTTTGTTTGAGTTTCATAGAAAATTAGAGATCATTGTTTTAAAAACGTCAAAACTGGGGAAAAAAAAAAATCCCTTCTTTGTTCTTTATTTTGCGTTGACAAGCAGCTTACAGGGGTAAAACAATTATGCATTTTAAGGTTTTTAATTAATATATTTTCAACTAATTGGAATATAATTGGTCAAAATGGCTTCCTCGAATCATTCCCCGTTTTTTGGTACCTTCGGCGAGTTTTTGCATGGTGGCGGACCGTGAGGAGATAGACGCATTAAGCATAGATAGATAAATAGATACATTTGTTTACCTTTGAATTTTGATAGCTTTAAAAATAAGAGATGAGTATAGTAAAAATTAGAATGTATTGAAATACTGTTTATTTAAAAGAAATGATATATCTTATATACTTTAAGTGTTGTAGTTCTAAAAGTTACTGTTTTTTCAAAAGCCTGGGGTAATATCTCAAATAAGACTTCAAGACATAAGAGCATTGCACATGTACATTTCAAGTTTCTTTGTAAAGAGGGGTGTGCATGTAATATACCAAATACACCTAAAAATTAAAAAATGCAGCTTGAAAGTAGAGGTGCATGTTATATGCCAAATTTTACAGTACTCTATTATATTTTTAAAATGAAAATAAACAGTATAGTACATTTCAATTTTTAATATGGAACATATAATTTCTGTAAGAACTGCAATATAATTATTCCATTATGCAAATGATTTATCCTACAGGTTATTTTTAAAATTATAAAACAGAAAATTGATTGCAAAAATTAAGACTATATAAATTCAAAATATAAACAATTTTTCTTAAAGAAATTTTTACATAAAGTATACATACTTAAAGATAGTAATTATCAAGTATATGTTAAAATTCATACTCGTTCCAAAAAATCTACAGGCAAGTCGTAAATTTTTATAATTTCAGCCACTGTGATTTCACCTGACTGTTGCAGTTTTTCATTGACTTCTTCAGCAAGATGGTCCATATAATCTCTGAAACATCAGATTTTTAATTTTTTTTTTTGGATTAAAATTCACAACGTACAATATTATGAAGAAGAAATTAGTAAACAAGTAAAACTTACGTGAAATAAATGTATTCCATAAGGGAAAACAGATATTAATACAAATAATTTAATTGTGAAAATATAATCAATGTGCTAGGCTAAACATATACAGAGATACTTCATTGTTCATTAGTTAATTTGCATACAATAAAAAATATTAGCGTATTTAAAAACAAGAGATAGTAGATATTTGTATAGTTTGCTATCATTTCAGTTATTATAAATTATAGGATTCATGCCAAAGTTGATTGTTTGGTTCCATATCAATTTTATTCTGGTAAATTATTTTCATTTAAAAATATTTTAAATAGTATGGCTACTTATTTCAAAAGTTGCCAAGATCACCAACCCTATACTTCCTTTTCAGACTGCATCTCAAAAGTGAACATATGCAATCAATTTAATTACTTAGGCTCATTGTAGAACGATTCTACATAGCAGTTTCTCTAAAATAGTTTTACATAAAAACCTATTAATTTTGCTTTTGAAAATAAAAATGTGCCCCACTAGTGTCTGAATTTATAAGAATAAACCAGCCAATCAGCAGAAAGTGAGGTTAAAATATTTTTGGTATTTATAGGTAACATAAACCATGAACCAAACACAACATGTAGAAAACACACCAAACTTTGTTTATACTAGTTGCTATTATAAATAAGGAGTACTATTTTACTGCCATTTTTTTTCTGTTATATTGTTAGCCTGAATTTTTTATTTTGTTACAATGATGAACATCTGGAAATTACCAAAGAAAAAAAAAAGACAAAAAATTTTTTTCATCAAAAAGAAATTTTATTGCAGCAACTTTTTTGAGCAAAAGATGAAGTTGGTGAGAATAAAAGTAGGCAAGAAGTGCCACTGGATATGGAATGTTATTGGTTACCAGCAGAATGTTCTTGAAGCGATAAACTGATTCCTGAAATCTAAAATTCTGCTTCAGAAGACTTGTTTCATTTAGAGGTGGACTGATGAAATTATTTTGCAGTGTCAATAGAAGATGGATTTTGGAACAGAAACAAATGTAGATTGAATAATATCAACAACGTTTGTATTAGTAATAACTCGGAAAATAAATCACCAACTCAGGGTCCCTGCAACTGATGAGTAATATATTTTCCGCATTTTGTGAGTCAAAGAAATATTTCCTTGTATTCATCATTCTCTTGAATAAAGTCAAACTTTCTTTAAAAAAATAATTATAAAAAAGAATCTTTTTTTGATTTCTCTCTTTGATCCTTTTTTTACATCATAATCTTTTAGATTTTATTATAAGCCAGGTTTATTACAATTTTTAAACAGGGAGTATGAAAATAAAACTATAAGCCATGATAATGGCTGTAAGGTCTTTGATTACTTTCTCGTTTACTTCACGACACAACACGTCATGCCAAAAGAACTGAATTCTCTCTTTCTTAAATACAGCAAAAAAAAAAAAAAAAAAACACACCAAGTGCTATCCACCACGCTAAGCACAAAAACCAATAAACTATCTTTTCTTGGTACCAGTTTCAGTCCAGTGTCCGAACAAAGGTACTCCTTTTTTTCCCATTCTGTTCCGTTGCAAAGCCAACACCCTTCTCCTCTAAAATAGCACCCCTCTGCACATGCGGGAATGTCACCAACTCTCAAAGAATCTACCGCCAACAGCACACCACAGTAGCCAGACACTACAATGGCAGTACTGCTGTTTTTAGTTTTACACAATTATGTCACATGTCAAAAAATTGCAACCATTAGAATGCAAATACTCACTTTGTGATAAGTTGTCCCAACACCATACAGGTATCTTGTTCACTTTGAAGAAATTCATTTGCTTTTTCTTCCACATGATTGTAATCAACTCCAATGATTTGCGCAAGATCTGTAAAACTGATACGACCTACAAGAGTAAACTCAAAATATTAAAGACTGAAATGAACTCACAAATATTTGTTATTAGCAAATAATTTAAAATGACAATATAAAATGAAATAATTTAGATTCACCTCCATGAACATAAAGTTCATCCCTGATTTCCTTAAGAAGACGTGCATGTGTTAAATATTCTTTTCCATCAGTTGTAAAAATAACTTCAATTAATTTGGACTCTATTAACTTTTTCACAATTTCAATACAATTCCTCTCAGATAATCTGAAAAGAAAAAACAAAAACAAATTACAAGTTTTAAAATTTTCTACTCAGCTAAATATTTTTGACTATCACCACATTTAAATTGCACTCTGGAAATTCAATGTAATGACCAGCAAACCTTATTAAGCTGCATAGTGATTTTTAGGCGAACAGAACCCATCATTTTGAACCTTCAAATTGCATCAATAAATCCTTCTCTGATGAACTTTGAATCAATAAAACTATACTACACTAAACTCAGTGGAGCAACAGCCCATGTGGACCACAAGGCCTATTGTACCCAACTCAGTTTTCATGACCTTGGGTTCTGAGGTGCATGTGTAGATCAGGTGGTTGGTCTGACCCAAAACCCCCAGTGTTTAGTTTCCAAGCAAGCTTGGTACTCAATTATTGACCCACTGAAGGGATGAAAGGCTGAGTCAACCTTGCCAAGCTAGGGATTTGAACCCTGAACCTGTGGCATGGAAAAGCAATACACTACCAATCAGCCTGAAAACAGTACTTACAATTATTATAAGAGGTATTATGCTAATCTAATACAAAATGTCTTCAGTTTTGAATTTCATATATCAAGGTTTTTCTTTCACAGATATTTTTCTGAATAGCATTCAGAAAACAAACATACTAACACTTCTGAAATCATCAGATGATTTCTAAAGGTAACACTTTTCCTTACACAGGCTTAAAAGCAAAATATTTTTCTTATAAATAAAAACTTGAATATGATCCAGTACATTTAAATAATTAAAAAGCTGTTTCTAATCTAACAATGTACAATTAATTAAAAAATGTCCACTTTCTTAATTTTACTTACATGTATTTAAAAGAGGCTGAGCATTTATTGATAATCATCAACATCGCACTAGTGATTGAGTGAATATTAACATCGCACTGTTCAGTTACGCGAGGACTTTTGGTGACGAACTTTGTAATTCTGAACCATGGTCAAGTGACGAGGTCAACACCTGAGCTGGCACCCCCCTCCTAACTACCATACCACACCAACCGGAGGGCGTTTGAGCTCTTGACAGATTTAACGTTCATCACTCCCCTACAAGGCAGGTCTTTAGCGGTACAGGGCTCGAACTCATGACATGCCTGCCACGATCTGATTCCTTGACCACTGGGCTACTGAAGCCCTAACATCACACTATACAAACCCACACATCACAGCAAAACAAGGATTGTTAGCAACAGATTTTGTAATTCTGAACTATAGTCAATTATTGAAGCTGATATCTGAACAAGTACGCTACTCTCCTAATTTCTATACCATTTGAATCTGAGCTCCAACATATCTAATGTACATCACATAAGCTACCCTGCCTTTAATTACATCTCTTTAGAAAGATACAACTCAAACCCGCTAGTGGTTACAAGTTCTTAACTCTAACAGGGCCATCACAGCCCAAAAAAGATACAAAAGAAGAACAGCAGTTTCTAGGCAGAAACAAGAACTTTTTATATTTTTATAGATTTATGAAAAAAAAAAAAATCCTCATAGTAAATACCTGTAATCAGTTAGATTCAATACCTACAAATTTTCTGCTATATAATTTTTTATATCAAACCTTTAAATTTGTTTATGAAAGTAAAATATATTGAGAGATAAATATGAAAAATATTTCAAAAGCTATGAATAAAGCAGTCAGACCTTACTGTAAGAACTTGGGATTTAGTGAATACTAATATCGCACTATTCAGCTACAAGAGGGCTTTTGGCGATGGTCAAGTGACAAGGACAACACCTGAGCTAACACCCCCTCTACTAACTTCCACACCACACCAATGGGAGGACATTTGAACCTCGACATATTTAACGTGCATCGGCCCCTCTGCATGGCGGGTCTTCAGCAGTACTAGGCTAAAACTCATGACATGCCAGCCACAAGTCCGTTACCTTGACCTCTAGGCTATTATGGCCACTCTAAAAATTTTGGGTACATTTTGCTTGACAGAGTACATTTGAAACATGACTGTAATAGCAGAGTGAACTTAGTATCAAACTTATGATTAGTGATTGTTTAGTCAAGATATGATGGAGTCCTGTTTCATTTAAAGATCCACTATGTAGAGGAGCTGATGTGTGTTTAACCCTTTATCTACCGACGGTACTTATAAGTACTACTCACTTTAAAATTACATAGAATAACCATTTTTACGAATGCTCTGACGATACTTAGCAGGAATATTCTTTGAAATCCCTTCTTTCAAGATACATGGTCACACGGGTTCTATGATGAATATTTTAGTGGGGAAGGCAAACAGTTTCATAGCAGAAGTTGCATTATCAGCTGACATTTTGATTGGATTGCGGAGATTGTCATTTTTGTTCTGAAAAAGTAGTTGATGTCAAAAGGTAAATGTCTTACTTTTTTTATATGTTAAGGAAGACTTTAGAAAACGATTTGAATATTTATTTTAAGTGAACAGTGTATATAATTAATTTTACAGATGAATAACTCTGTGGTACTTATAAGTACCAACAGCACCCTGGGTATTGGAGCAAGAACTTAAGATTTTTTTTTTTGGTCCATGTGGTTTATTGTTTTGTAGAGTCATCACTTTAGTGCAGTAGACTTATGCTTTTTTTTGGCTTTACTTTAAGCTTAACTTATTAATTTTTCTTTTTTCTTGTTTTATTTTAACGTTTTCAAAAAGTTTGAACTTTGAAACTAAGCTTCTTTTTGCCACACAATTAAATGAAATATCTATTCTTATTTCAAAAATTAACAACATTTTAATTTCTTTATGTGTTACTGAGATTTAACAATAATATATAGGAGACTTTCAAGGTGCTATTATTGTTATAGTATTAGTATTATTATTTCCTTTTCTTAGAATGTCTGAAAAAAAGAAACTATGTTTTCAAGAGGCTTTGGATTTATTATCGAACCTTCTATCTGAAATCAATGATGTACTAACAGATGAAGAAGTCCTAGCAAATTATCTGCAGGAATTTTCATTGGATTCTTAGGATGATGATCAAGAGACTGAACTCAAGGTGCAGTAGCTCATGTTAAGAAAATAACAGCATTTCTTATCCCAGGATACAGTGCTTTAAGAAACATTCAATCGAAATCTCACCCAAAATGTATAATGTGTGATGAATTTCTGTGTATTAATGAAAAAACAACTTTTTCTTATATATCATCAAATAAAGTTTATGTGTAAAAGTACATATATTTAAAAAATTTAATACTCTTTAAAAATAAATATTTTGTGCTGTAAAGTATTAGTGTTCTCTGGTTATTTAAGAGTTAAAACTGCGTTAATAAAGACATTCGGTCTTTTCACGTTATGAGATTATTTGAGACTATTGTGGACTGATGATACTTTAAAATAATTAGCTCTGACAAATTAAATTTCCCAAAGTTGAGTATTTTATTTATGTATATCCCTTAATTTTCAATGCAGTGATTGAAAAAAAAAATGATGCATGAAAAAATTTGCAGTAAATCATAGTGTGGTAGATGAAGGGCCAAACCGTTCAGCCTAAAAGCTCTCTAATAAGAATGCCTGCCAAGAAAAGTTAAGATGTGTTAGTTGACATGTAAACCTTTCCTACTAACTGTTCAATCTGTAAAACCATGGTTAAAACTACAAGAGATATTGGTAGTGGTTAGAGGGTCATGTGTCAGGAGCTGAAATAAGCAGCCAGAAAGTGTTCAACAAACAAATTAGGTAATATTCTGTGACAAATATACTTACCTGACCTCTAAGCACTTATTAAAAACAATTTTTTTTATTAAATACAATATTACATTCAACAAGGAAAAAAATTATTATTGATCAAAATTTCCAGCTCTATATTTCCAATGTTATCTGAAGTGAACGAGATGCAGCTCCTACTTTTAATTTTTTTTGTGAGCTTACTATTTGTATTAGTAAAATAATAATTATTTTTAAAGAAATTATCTCAATTTGCAATTCTTATTTATAGCAACATTTTATGCCTACAATTATGTTTGAACCTAAGTAACACAAAATTTAATGAAATAGGTCCATTACTTACAGTACTTTTTTGGTATTTATGTATTAGCCCAGGGGTTAATAACCTTTGAGCTGTGGTGTGCCAAACCTGGTTCGGTCTTAGGAGCGCCCACACCCTTGGTGCGAATTATTTTGGTTGGCAATAATTGTGCCACCTTGATAACCCTACTTCTATACACTAGATATGGTAAACCCAACAATTTCTGGAATTTTCGTGTTTTGTCGGCGGGCATTTCGAATTTCATTTTGTTGTTGGGCACCAGGCTGGAAGTATGGATGCATGTATGAGTGAAAATACCTTAGAATTTTTTACTTTGTTGAATGCGAAAGGTAAGAAAGAATTGATTGAATGGTGCTTGAAGGAAGGATTGATTGCTTCGAGTTATAAATGTCCTAAAATGTAATGAGCGAATGGGATTATAATGAACAAAAGAGTGTTGTTTTGGATGGATTTGAATGGAGATACCGAAAAAAAGGTGTGAATACGTATGACGTTTGCAAAAGTATAAGAATTTGTGGTTTTCCAATATTAAGTATATGCTATTTTACGTGTAACTACTCGCAGAATATATATGGCGGCACTCATACGATCGTTCGCGTAGCGATGAGACCTTCAAGGTTTTTTTAAAATCTCTTGTTATGCTCTACCCTCCACTCGGAAAAGATCAGCAGTAAGAAAGTAAGTGCTATTTTTCTATTTTTTTTATCTTAAATGTTTAATTTCTGTATTGTTTTCATTTTTTTTTCATCATGCATCCACTTTATCCTGCTATATTCACTTGCCACCATTGTCGTTCTGGCTTGGCGTTTTTTCAGTTTGTCGCCAAGGATGTGGGCTCTCCTAGGATTTTACCAATAAAAGTATTCCCCTTAATTACAGTGACATAAAAATTTTAAAGCAAACCTAGAACTTGCACCTCTCTACTTTAATAT
Source organism: Trichonephila inaurata madagascariensis (assembly GCA_019973955.1). Taxonomy (NCBI): domain Eukaryota; kingdom Metazoa; phylum Arthropoda; class Arachnida; order Araneae; family Nephilidae; genus Trichonephila; species Trichonephila inaurata. The sequence continues at coordinate 385,683 of BMAV01007191.1, forward strand.
CGCAAAATCAGGGATATAATTTGACGTGATTTTGAGCATTCAGTAGTTAAACAATTTCTTTTTGCAGACTCAAAATACTTTTCATATGAGGAAAGAATTTTTACTTAAAAGCGGAAAGCAGAGTACATGAAATTTTCTCTTTTCAAACAATTGAATCTCACCAGCAATGACATTCAATACTTTACAATAGTCGTAAATTTATCTTCCACATTATTTCGTAAATGTCCATGATTCTGAAGATGTTTGTCAGATATGTGGTCCATTACTAATTCATCAACTTCCAGCCACTCAAAAATTAACAAATTTGTAGAGCAGAGCAGAGTGCCACCGAGAATTGTACTGTGTGCCATAGGTTGCCGACCATTTTCACCAAATAAAAAAACTATTACAAAATGCCACTAAATAAGAAAGAGAAAAACTCCCACATTTTTGCAAATGCTCTAATGCAATAACTTTGCTTTTAAGATGTCGTTTTTAAGCTGAAAAATTATTAAAATAAGCCTTGATTTCAAAGAATGTAGAAATATTTCCAGTTATTGGGATCATTCCCTCAGCAGCAGCAATAAAAAAGAACCTTAATGGACACAATATGTTCAAAAGTTAAAAAACAGAAAAAATGCACAATTAAAAGTTTTACAAGCCCTTTATTTAATTTCCGTGCAATGAGCATGTATTTGATGAGGTGTAACAAATGGTATTATCACTATTTGTTCTGTAGATTCTTTAATATTATACGACTGGACAATATAAATATATACTGATTCATTTCAGTTTGGATCAGAAGATTAAGTACTTGTACCAGAACTTTCTATTAAAAAAATTAAATACAGCTGTCATTAAAAGTAAAGCAACATAAAAAAATACAAAACAATATGTCATGGGCATATTTGTCAACATGCGCTGTTTTGATATGCACGTCTAAAGGCCTTTAGCAAATAATTTTAATAAATCCTAAGAAATTAGGAGCAATTTATTGTCTAATTAAAAATTTTTTACCTTTGTATAGTAGAACTTAATTGAGCACGCTGAAAATCAGCTGCCAGGCGTTTGACTTCATCCCAATCAGATGACATGCTTTTCCTTTCGATTTCAAAAGTTAACGTCATCAAGAGTTTAGTTGTTTCATGCTCCTTCAAAATAAATCTCTATATCGGATGATGACCGTGGTGTCCGTGTGGTTTATATCAATATAATCGCAGTCAGCGATGTTCGAGTCACATCGTTCTTACTCTTAGGGTCGTGGTAGCCTTGTGGTTATGGTCACGAACTCGTGGCCGGTGTGTCATTAGTTTGAACCTGACTGAAGACCTACCGTATAAAGGTGCTAATGCACGTTAAATCTGTCGATTCTCAAATTTCTCCCGTTTGCGTAGTGTCGAAGTTTGGAGAGGAGATGCCAGCTCAGGTGCCGACATCGTCACCTGACCAAATTTGCGAGATCCGTCGCCAATAGCCTCGAATCACCCTCGCACCATCGAGAAGAGTGATCATGGCAATTTTTCAACCAAAGCCCGCGCTGCCCTCTTCGGCAATTGGCGACTGGAGTTACCATTGGAATCTCTTTCCAACAGTATATCTGTAAAGCTTTTCAATATATATATATATATATATATATATATATATATATTTGGGATATTTTACAGAGTTAGCTTTGCGTTATGTGTTTGAACGACTCCAGCTAGTTTTATCTAAATTCTTTTAGCTTTATCTTCAGTTAGAAATTATGTTTAAGAGACTTAAAGACAAAGAAGATGGACAAATTGCAGACCTCTTGAGTTTCTTCTCAGCGGTGAAAGACTTTGAGGAATACTTATCGAGGAAATTAAATCTGGATAAATTTGAACTTA